>BQKZ01001056.1:50199-65207 GCA_036244855.1 Temnopleurus reevesii
GGCCACCCCCCAAGGCCCAACCCCCTTCTGCTCCTCTTCCCTTGTTCAAATTCATGACAAATAAACGAGTGTATTTTGGAACAGCTTTATAAAAGTGACAGAGGTAAACAAAGTTTGATTACGGAACAGAGGACCCAGAATGGACACTAGACCATATCGGACAAAGCTTCTTAGCCCAACTTTCAAGAGGCCCTCCCTCAGACCATTCCAATTTCTTTGTTTGCACCTTGTGCATTCTCCATCGTTCTTTGTTTACCTATGGGAAAGGTACACGTGTTTTGGAGCTTGTTCTTTGTTACCTCCATCCCAATCAACAATTGACGGTTCTCGTCGAGGAGGGGCGGTCTTTGTTGGAGGGATATCGGCTTATCCATATCTTTTATGTTGATGTAAATGTACTTAATTACGTAAAAGTTACCTAACAAATTTACCCCTTGCAACTGTGCCCATTATGTTTTGACATGCCAATCCTAATGTAAACTCCCCCATGAATCTTGCATTATCGATTTGCCTGTTTCTTCCGTTATTTTTTTTTTAAGGGGGCGGGGGTAGGCTATATCTTGAAGAATTCGGTCAATTCCTTTTTTTTTCATTCAATACAAACTTGAATGTACTGTACTAGTATATTCGTGGTATACCGTTGGGAATTCTTTAAATTCATTTTTCTTTCAACAGACAAACTTTGATATACTGTACATGTACGTACATTCGATATTATGATGAGTAGTTCAAATGAACGTTAATACTTCATTCTTGAGAGAGAGAGATAGAACATGAAATTTATGATGCAAATAATTGCCAAAATCGACGGCTAAAGTTGAAGTTCAATACAATGAAACTGAACGAATTTGAAAGGCTTGCATAAAGTTCTAGCCTATCCCCCACGTTGGGACTATTTTGTTCATTCAGACAACTGCACCATCATTTGTTCATTGACCAGTATTATTCACTGTCCTCTATAGAACTTATGACTATTGTTAAACACCATGATCAATATTTCGAGTGGTTTAAAGGCATTTAACTTCTTGACGCTTTTGAATTCACGTGGGTATTAAAGTAAAAGATTATGATTGTGGTTAGATTTTTACAATAGTACACACTGGGTAATCTTGAATCGATATTCAACAGTCCCAACACGTTGTGTTACCGTGTACCTAAGTGCACGGTCTAAACCGTCTATTCCTATTTTAATCAAGATTATCTTTTTAGTATTGAAAGGAAGAATATGTAATTCTGTATGATTATATTTCATGTCAAAGTTAAGAAATTCGATGTCTTTTCATGGCCATGATTTTAACCGCACTGTCTCACTTGCATTAAAAAAATACATAGTTTACACAGTTTTCAGGGTGTTGATAGGGACACGCCCCTTTCCCCACACCACTGCCACGCCCATTTTCAATGCAACCCGGGGGGGGGGTGTTTCATCAAAATTTGTCGCAGCGACAAGGAGTCATTTTCTGACAGTTCCCATAGCAACTGTCAGCGATAGTGCTTTTCATCCAATCACAATCGATGAATTTGTCAGCGCTGACTAATTGTCTCTGCGACAAATCTTGATGAAACACCACCCAGGTGTCGAATACTGACGCGCGACCCCCTTTTTTCGCATTTGCATTTGATTATATTTTCATTAGAAATAATGCCAGGAAAGTGTATGAGACTGACTATGATTAAATGACATCTATCAAAACCTATGCGTACTAATTATCGATCGTCTGGCATTCCCAGGGAACTCATTGCAATTTTTATTAGAGGATTGCGACATACATCAATTGTCGTCGAGCTAACATGCATTGCATAAATTGTGGTAGCTCATATTTTGCATCAAGGTGGTGCAATAGATGACGAAACTCTGGCTATATTATTTCAGACAAGGTGTTGTGATGTGGAAACCCATTGTAATTTTGTCAATGTTGTCATCACATATCATTAATGTTTTACGGTAATTATAAGCACCGGCCTTCTACATGTACCTTGTTAAACTAGAAAATCATGAATACAGGTCGATGCGCATATTCATGCAGTTTCTCAATAAGTAGACCTACGGAAATGGAAGCCCTCATGAAATATAATAGTGTTCATATTATGAAATCATACAAGCCTGCATCTTAATTAGCCATAATGATCATTGTGCAATAATTACTGTACTTTTATTACGCGCCAGTAAATATTTTAGAAGCTCAGGCGCTTCTAAATGTAGGAAATGTGATGTAAACATAAGTACACTGAAAGTGATCCCCTCGACAGCCCCCCGAAGTAGTCTATTTTAGGGTCACATCCGACATCTGAAGGCCATTTTTTATTGAAATTAAGATTGGGAATGAACCTGCAAATTGAAGATACACAAGATATATGTGTACATGTATTTAGTTTATGTTTTGGTTTGGCTACATTTACAAAGGAAGATTTGACCGTGGAATTATCAACGAAGGATTTGACTAACCCTTCCCGCGTGAATCAAACAGTCTACATTACAAAGTGTATTGTGATTGTCGTTTGTTTATTTACATTTCGATGTACAGTGTACACAAGCGAATAATGTACATATTTAATGTACATGTACTTGTCTATTGTCAATTTGCTCCCCCGGTGTATTTGATTATCGCTAGTTGATATTGTTGTTTATATTTTTCAGCCTCATTGTGTGCATGGAGGTGCAGTTGGGCTCATCAATTTACCCAAGGTTTTTTTCATTGTTGGATTTTGTGACATTTTGATAGACGGGTGCAGTTCTCTGCGATATGTTTTGTTGTCATGTCAAAATCCTTCGTAATCATTTCAAGGACAATTCACGATACCCGATCCCTTTACTGTTTTTAAGCTGTGACGTGTACTTTTAATCCATTTGCATTCTGTATCTGTCGTAACATAAGCATCCATGCCTGTTAAATGATGCAGAATGTTTTTGTTTTGCTTTTTTTTTGGGGGGGGGGGGGTTACGTCGTGTATTATTCGACCGATTCAATAGTCATGTCTTTATTGCTTGCATGATCTGATGATTGGCATGTGGACTTGATAAAAACGGATTTCATCAAGAAGTCGAGTAGACCTGCTAATTAGTTACGAACGTGAGGGTTTTATGTAAACCCTGAACTCTGATTGATCCCATTTCGTAGATTTTGACGTGATGGGAAGGGCGGGGGTACGGAAATGCCACGCCCATTCGAACACGTTCTCATATGAACTTTGGAAGGTCGTTTTACCCAAATGATTGTCGATTGTTCTTTTGCTAAATTGAGTTTCTTTCCTGTGTTGGGAATAATATATTTATTGACTGTCTGTGAACAATCGCATTTTATCTAGTTGATGATCTGCGCATTATCGAAACTTCGGAACGTTTCTGAACACACAGTGTATCTATCCCCTTTCCGTTCCGACAAGTGTAAACAATGGCACTGTGCCCACTTTGTTATGCCATGATTCATTCGGCGGGTACTGACGGTTTGTTGTTATTTGGTCGGACTTTGTGCTCCTTCTTTGAAACAGGAATGAATCCTTCAAATATATATTTGATTCGTTTAAAATCTTCATGTATATTGTTTCATTTTCCAATATGTTTGGGGCAATACGCACGAGAAGTTGCCAAAAGTATCTGAGGTGTATAGTTCATGAAATTGTCCCGTAATCTACTTTTTCATTTGCCCCGAAAAGTGCATTATGGGCGTGCGCCCATTGCGAACAAAGAAAGTTGACTAACCGAAGGCCTTGGACAGCCTAGATCGAGAATAACAAAGTGAAGAACTATTATGCTCAGATTGAGTCGGGTATTGTGACACGCACTATTGGTATGCACTCGGGGACAAAAATACTTCCATGGCAGCCAATTCGTGGACAAAGTGAAAAAAGAGCGACCGCTCACGGCACGCGACTCGCGGACAAAGGGAGCAAAAAGGTCAACCTAACGATCGGCGCGTGCCCCAAATTTGGCGCCAAAAGACAGATTTCTTTGTACCTCCGTTGAAAATGATTTCTATAGCAACGGGTGCACCTGCCGATTAACAAATAGACTTGTTCGCGATGGGAGTAAATCTTGATATTTAGGGATTTTATGGGGGGTTTTGTCTCGTCGCGATCGGCCGAGTCCAGAGGTCGGAAGAGTGAGAAATGACGTGAACAGGTGGTTTTTCTTTTTCAGTGAAAATAGGGATGTTGGTATAGAAAACTCTGTAAAATAGTACTAGATCACTTTTGCCCCTCATTTGCCCTGTATTTATCACCGATTCCGACACAATTCTCTCATGCAGTTCGCCTCTGTTCCTATTGTCTACGAGGTAAATTTTTCACCCCGCCCCCTGACACCGATACCCGCCAACCAGACACGTTTGGTCAAACAAAGAAGCGACGTCAGAAAACCAGCCCGACATGAAATGACACCGACAACATCCTGTGTTCATTAATCGTTTTTGTTTCAATTTTACCGACTAGACAGAGCGAGTCATTTGGGTTAATTTGTCGGTAGCATTGAACTTTGGATCTTACTCTATATTTTAATGAGAGATATGAATCGAAAATGAAGTATAATGAAATTTATGAGGGATTCTTTAAAAAAAAATTACTGTGGCAGTCCTTAAGTCGTCGCCATGAATTGGTCGGTAATCATAATGAATAACTTTAATGATTCGTTGTTAATTATCAGTTCAAGACTAATCATATGTATTGCTGGACCAAATGATCTGTTTGGTTCTGTAAAATGAAATTAAACGTTGCCATTTGGCAACCCTGTATTGTTTCTTGCAACGATTGAAAACTTTTGATGACGCCATGGGCTTCTGTTTTGTTGTTATTGTTTTTGTTTTTGTCACAACCGTAGGTTACTTATCATAATGGTTATCAAATTTTGATGAAATTTTGTTGGTCTTGTCGTTCCTCCAAATGGCTATTTGTTCCCAAATTTGAACATAGAGGGAGACATATTCACAGTTCTTAACCCCAAAGGGAAGAGTGGTAGGAGTGGTTTGAGGACTTTTCGGAAGGGGGAAGCGCCGGGGGGGGGGGGGGGGGGGGGGTAAAGATCTCTGAATATGTCACCATCTTTTTAAAGTTAAGAGAACAATGAATTTCACAGAAGATAGTCTGGACGAGATTGATTTATTATCAAAATGATACTCTTCGTGATTTAATTTATCTACTTGTATATTGTTATGATTTTAATATCAAAAACCTTTAAAATATCAAATTGGTTGTTCAAAAGCACAGTCTAACGATTCCTTTCTCTCTTTTGTTCTCTATTTTCTCCAGGAGAAAGGCCATTCCCGTGTAACTGGCAAGACTGCAACAAGCGCTTTGCGAGATCGGACGAGCTAGCCCGTCACTTCCGAACCCACACGGGTGAGAAGAGATTCGCCTGTCCACTGTGCGAGAAGAGGTTCATGCGTAGCGACCACCTGATGAAGCACGCCCGAAGACACGCAGAGTTCCAGCCCAGCATGCTAAAGAGACCGGGCAGCGCCGCAAGTTCGTTAGCCAGCGAGGGCAGCCACGATTCCCCTTGCTCCAGTCCGGCACATTCCCCCTGAAGATCCCCGAAGGCACTCGCCGGACGGAACGTCAGGGATGCTGGACACGGACCATTGGATGTTGACCATCGATCTGGAACCTCGGCCACGTACCTTTGAACGGAGAGAGGACTCTCCGTGCAGATGTCTTTAGCCAGTGCTATCAGGGTAGAAAATGACCAAAGTCTTTGTAACCCCCCTTCCACAGGGATCAAGTGCTCAATCTGCACTAGACAACTGTGATGTCATCAAAGCAAGAACATGTCAAGATGTCTCCAAGGCGATGTGCACATAGCATGCTTTGGTGAGCCACCATGTACATTGCTCGAGGGAATTGATGCACCTATTTATAATTTATATTTGTACAATGTACATGCTTGGTGCATATATTTATCCATAATTTGTATTCTTATTTATGCAAGTTGAATTGTTACATGCTAGATGTATCTGTCAATAATTAACTACGATAAAACAGCATACATGTTGATCTGAAATTGATGCTTTTCTTTTTAATCTGGAAGGATTCTCAAGTTTCAGTAGGCTGTCTTTAATACAATTAATTTTGATGTAAATTCTGCGCTGGATGAAATACATGTAGATACAATTTTGAATAGATATTTGGAAGAGCGTGCAAGTGGTGCTACTATATTGGCAAAGGATTGTTTTGTGTTATGCATTAGTTCAAATGCTCATATTGAAATTAATGGCAGTTAATGGAACGGAACTTATGATGAGAGAGGAGCATATTCATTATGAATATTTTATTTCCTCATTTCTTAAGAGGTTTTCTTACGAGGATCTTAAAATCATAAAAGGAGCTTTAATAGGGGTATGAATTTGGAAAGAAAAATGAGAACATCTTTTGTTTACTTTTCAGTAGACTCCACATCAGGAGAGAGCCACTTATTTCAATGCGCCTAGAGCTTTTAATGTATATTTCAATTTTGCAAAGAAATATTCATCACTGTAAATACTTTTAGAGCTTTGATAGAGATATATATAATCCAAATCATAGTACTGAATAGTTCTGAAACATGTTTAATCACATATTATATTTTTCTTTTATTTTTGATGATAGCTAATTACCTTTTAGAGAAACTAGAAATATATATATAAATGTTCATAGTGCCTAAAAAGGTTGGCAGTGACTAGACGAAAACGCGTCGTCAAAGAATGTTTTTAATCTGTATAGAGATAGAACAGATTGTTGCTTGATAAACTGCAACGTTGCTTTATTCGCTTATTCATGCACTGATCTTAGAGCTTAATGTTAAAATTAAGGTTAAGATTACTATTTGTTTTCCAATTTCGATATCTTTTTGATAAATCTTTCCAGATGTATTGCTTCTTCCTTGTGAGCTATCTATATTTATGAACGTGTAGAAACACTCATATATCTATTACTCTAATAGGCACACTATTTGTTTTTTGACTTGTACATGTAAAGCAATGCATTTGAAGGGTAGTCAGGTTGGTGTATTTATCTATTTAAGTGTCGTTGAGTTGCCAAAACGTCGCTATTATAGTCATATTTATTGTTGTTCATCTATCAGTATTTAGCCATTTGATGGAATGATTAAAGGACGTTCGCTGGAAAATAAGATGAGCAAATCAGAGAGGGGATACCCCTCCCCTTCTCCGCCCACTCTTCTATTTATCTTTCTCTATTTGTATATCTCTCTGAATGTCTTTGTGTACCAGCATTCTTTTCCCTCAAATAGATCCTACTTCAATTTTATATTTCCCCGCCGCTCTTTTTCATTTTATTATTTTATGACCATATAGGGCAAAAACATTATTTGGTTGCCTCTGAACGTCATTTTTGAAAAATAACCTGTTGATCTGTCTCGAAAAGATTCTTTGATACATTTTTAGGAACACATTTCCTGTGAAAAACAGGGCAGAAAAGGTATAAGGTTTAAAAATCCTGTAAATGTCTGAAAATGTCTTTCTTCGTTGCATTTCACAGGTTTTTCAAAGCTTTTACTGCTATTTGTCAATTCAAGTAGAAAGTGAAAGAAAGTTCACTTCCGGTTATTTTCAGAGGGTCCGACGGTTGAGGGCAACCAAACCAATTTTTTTTTTTTTTTTTNATATTGATTGTTGTCGACGTTCGATTTAAATTGATGCCAAGTTGTGCCAAGACAAAATTGAGGCTGAATAGTTGATTTTTCTTTTTGTTAAAGATTGCTCCAATTGATATTTTATTTGCAATACTGGGTCCGATTGCTCGAAATGGTCTTGATTTCTTATGCCACCCTGGTAACATAGAAATTTGCGTTAATACGACTATGCTAAGAGGGTGGCACAAGAACTTAAAACGCCTTAGCATGAAGAGGATAGTTAAGACTATTTCGTGCAATCGGCCCCAGGAGTCTAACTAATAATTCTTTAAACCATCAGGAAAACGCCGCAAAATTTATCAAAGATTCTTATTTTCCAGCGAGTATTTTTGTGCAAGTAGGATAATCATTAATCAATCAGATATTGAGTTGTTTCATGTGATATATATTTATTTTTCTGTCGTTTCTTGCTGTGTTACGTAAATGTATCCTCTAACTGTATTGTTTTGTTTGTGTTGATTTTTTTAATATGCTAGGCCAGATCGCTGAGCGAGATTGGACTAGGTTTAAGTTAAGGTATATTTATCATAGCGTGTGTGTGTTGCCGTAAATGTGGAGGTAACGAAGGTTGGTGGGTTACGACATTTGGCAATGCGATGGTCACGGAAAGACATGCACAAACTATCGAAAATGAAAATGTCTTTCCGTTACCGCTCGTTGTGCCATTGTTATGTATTCCATTCGCGATGAAATGGGACAGTGATTGGTGCCAAAGGTTTTGAAAGAAAAAAAGTTTATGCAAAGAGTGTTTCGAATCATGGCCGGTTCTGCGTCAAAGATGATAGTTTACTTTAATACAAATTTGGGTTCATATTTGACCACACCAGAAAAGGATATGATTAGCTTGATGCCTTTTTATATCGATTATTTGAAAGTAACACACATTGATTCCATTCAAAGCATCAAAATGTTGGTGCTTTTCTACTTCAATAATTTAGTGAACTCAAATCAATCTCTCCATGAAACCCCTTCAAGGAAAGTTGGGATTTCCAAAGGAAATTTTGAAATCAATGTGGGATGATAGAGTATGGCCACAAGAGGGCAGTGTTCAGCAAACGTTTACGATCAGTTCAGACTTATAAAATGCATTTGATAAACCAGGACATTTATGGCCAGTTATGGATATTTTTCGTTGATTTTTTAATACAATGAAAATTGTAAATGTAAATTCTTGTTGAATCAGATATATATGTGTATCTCAAAGGAGTTTCAAATCAGATGAACTTCAAAATAGCAAGATATATGGGGAAAAGAAACAAACAGTACTCAATATGACAGAGCTATATTAAAGAAATAATCTTTTATTTCTCACTTGAAAATTTAATAACATGCTAGTGTTGATGAAATGTCTGAAACTAGTTATGACATTATTCTGAGATATTTAATATACTTTTGATATATGCCATGTTAGACGATGATTCTAATCTAGTGATGACTAATTATCAATTGATTCAAACTTTAGATAATTTTTCTTGAGTCATGTCATACCATAATTATGTTATTAACGTTTATTGACAAAAAATCAACAAAATTCTCGTTTGCACTGCAAAAATAGTAGGATGTTGATTACGCAGTTGCTTGTAGATATTATATCAATTCTTAATTAGACTGATAAAAATTCTTGTTATGGTTAAAAACTCTATTGACGCTTCTCGGCAAACATTAGAGCCCAGTCACATTGGAGCCGGGAACCAACACGATCGAACAAGACTCTTTGTTGAGTTCACAGTTAATTGCCTCAGAACAAAGAGTCGTGTCGAATCGTGTTGCTTCTGGGCTTCTATGTGACTGGGGCATTACCAAAACCTGAATTTCCACGTTTGTCGCAAGTCGTCTGATTTTGCTGGATTGGGTCAAATTTGATATCTCTGGTTTGAGCTGGAGTTACATGTAAAGCCCAGGTCACGTAGGACCCCGGAAGCAACACGATTCACCCCGACTCTTTGTTAATTCACAGTTAAGTGCCTCAGAACAAGGAGTCGGGGTGAATCGTGTTGCTTCTTGGGTCCTATGTGACCGGGGCTTAACGCGTAACGTTTATCGGGGATATGGATTATGATAAAATATTATGCAACAAGAACTATTACTTCAATAATTCTACACACAAACCTTGTGACAATTAATACCTCAGGTTATGGTGAATATAATAGAGTTCTATGAAAGAGACCTCAAACCTACATTCTATGGCTGGGATCTATACTTGAAGGGGGAACGATCTCGGAATTATCGTACTGTCGGTAGATGAAGGAAAATTAGGTGAACAAACCGTGAAAATATGAGCAAAATCGGGTAATCCGTTAGAAAGTTAAATACTTTGTATAAAACATTTTTGAAAACGGATTAATGCAAAATTTCGAATAAGAGTCTTATATCATTCTTATCAAAATGTATATGCGGAATTGGTAAAGGCATAAATATGCTCCAGCCAAAACACAACATTTTGTTGATTTTTCTGAAATAAAGAAGAAAATGTGAAATTTCATACACAGAGTGAGAGTGAATTAGAAGTTTTTCGACATCAGATTTTGTCAAAAATGAAATGTTTTCAATCGCAAGCATCAGTGACAGTGATCGTGATATTATTGAGGCTTTGAAAATTCGTAACTTTTTAACGGCCTATTCAATTTTGCCCAAATATTCACATTTTGCTCATCTGCTTCTTCTTCATTTAAATGAGAGCACGATAATTCCAGGGGTTGGTTCCTCGGTACACTTTCTATGATTGAATATCTCGAGTAATTTTGTTTATGAATGATTTATTGCATGTATGGAGGGGAGTCGAAAGCAGATTGTTTTATGTAACTGGAGAATGTGTTATGCTGCACTTAAAAAAACAGGAGGAAGTTTAATGAAAACAATAAACTATGAAAGTCGGTTTTACATTTCATAAAAATGCAAGTGTGTTGTTGAATTCATTTCGTGTTTTTCTCTTTGTAGTGATTTCAATATCGCGAATCGAATGAGAGGCGATATTTTACTTTTGAAAATTGCAGTATTGTGCCCAAATCATTTTAATTTGCAAAGTAAAAAGCCCCAGTCACATAGAATCCCCCGAATGAACACGATTAAACACGATTATTTGTTCGTGCAGTTAACTGAATGAAGAGTCGTTTTCAACCCCATTCCTTTCAGTCGAGCTTCTAAGCCGGCGCTCAGTTATGAATGTTCTATATTTTTTCTTAGTTATGACGATTTACTTTACATGTATTAATGACAAGGAATTTGAGAATGATACGAGTAGAGTTAAATCGAGAGAGGGTAGAGATATGAAGAGGAAGAGGGGAAGGAGAAAAGAAAAGAAGGAAAGGGATAAGTTGCGAGCGAGAGAGAGAGAAGGAGAGAGAGTGTGACGAAAACGATAGGCATATTATCAAGACAGAATCATCACTGCCAAAAAATGCTCTCCAAATGCAATGATTATTAATCACACACGTTGGATATTTTTTAATTACACACCGTTAATGAAAAGATTTTCAAAACAACCTAAAGACATAGGTCATCTTTTGTTCTTCTTGTTCTTCTTGTTCTGCTTCTTTTACCTCTTCTTCTACTTCTTCCTTCTTCTTGTTTCAATTTCTTGTTCTACTCCTTATTCTCCATCTTCTTCTTGCTCTTGTTCTTCTTCGTTCTGTTTCTTCTCTTCTTTTCTTCCCCTTTTTTTTCTTCTTCCTCCGTCTCTTCTCCCTGTTCTCCTAATTCGCATTTTCGCATTTTCCTTCTCCTCATATCCGGCGCCTTTAATTTCTGAATGGGTCCCACCGTAAAAAAAAAAAAATAAATGCGTTTTTACGAACACAAAATCAGACGTGACAGCATGCTTACAGAACTAAATTCGACATGAACATTATTAATCAACATTTCGTGGTCTGATCTTCACATTTCCGTTCACCTGCGAGTCTGGTTTTTCTGTTGTAAAACGTCAGAAATGTTTACTCGAGCGCATCCATCCTTAAACGATGAATAAACAAATGTAAATAAATCAATGAAAACAATCCAAAGGAATGAAATAACAAAATCATCTCTCAAACTACGTCAGCGTGATATCCACAGAGTGTGAAACAAAGTCGGCATCATCAGCTGAAAACTGTGGTCGATATTTCGAAGGCAAGTAATACGCCCAGAAACTGATGTTAAAAATGGTGAATCCGATGGGAAAAAGCCATCTACAAATGATATCAATTATATGCGTATCTCCCGGCAGTGAATGACAGTAACCTATAGGAGGCTGGTCCTCTGCGTGCTTGTGAGAGGTCCCCCAACCTCGCACCGACCCGCGTGTCGCTTGTTCTGTCGTCTGCTGTCGCGACGGTTGCGAGTGTTTATTGTCGAGAGATGGCGCTGTTGCAATTGTTCGTAATTCACCCGTTGTTTCATCTCGATTGAGGATTTGAGGATTTTGTAGAGTTGTGCACGATGACGAGATGTTATTTATAATGTTTTGATTTACTTCTGTCGCAGTCTCTTGGATCAATGAATCCTGAATCTGTGGGGGGTAAAAAAAAATTAATTAAATTTTTCATATTTCTTATATTACAAATTAAGCACAGAGTTTAGACATTACAACAGAAAAAAATCAAGCGTATAGTAAAAATAAATGTATTTTCAATACGGATTACGAAAGGGCATAAAATATTTCGATACGTTAATATTTTACCCTCTTTCACCAGTTATACGTAATGGAATAGCTGAGATTACATGCTTGAACAATGTGCACACTAATGTCATTGTGCAATAAATTATCACTCAGACTCTACCGAAAATGCTGGAACCAATCGCTTTGTAAAATGTGATTTGAGTTGATATACCCTCAATGAGCGCTTTGAGTTTTGCAGTATCCTTCACTTTAAATAGACACAACAATAGGTATGCTGATTTTTATACAGAAGCTAACTAAATAGTTTATAAATATTACCTGTAAATTTTGCTCCTTTTTTCACGAAGTGACGGTAGCCAAAGCGTGTTGTTGCATAAAGCCATCAATATAATGTGCTTTTCTGTGGGCACACATTTCAATAGTTCATTCTTTCAATTGTGTTACCATGTCAGGATGCATTTATCTTCATGCAAAACTATCCCTTTGATGCCGTCACTTCGTGAAAACACAAACGAATCATGCTACATTCAAGAAGGGGAGAGAGATATTTTTATTTTTAGAGTTATTGCAAGGAAATTATGAGAAAGGCATATTTTACTTTAGTTCTCTCCTGGGGCTGCATCAAAGCTACAACTTTTTGTCTGCTGTTCTTTCTAGGTCCGAGAGAAAGATGGTGAACCAAGGCATATTCGAGTAGGGCACCGATCACGAAAAGAAGACACGATGTGTACCAGACATCAATTGCCTGAATTGAAAACCAAGGGAAAAAAGGAAGGAAAAAGGAGTGTGTGATTATCATTGGAGAAAAATATCCAAGATATGGATGGAAGCTTAATTCAAATCACATACATTTGTGTTCATATTCGATATGATCTTCCATTATCCGAGAGAAAAATGATGAACCAGGGCATACTCGTCGATAACGAAGAGAAGACACAATGTGTACCAGACATTAATTGCCTGAATCAGAAGCAAGAACAGGCACAGAAATATGATTGTGATTTGAGGAAAGAGCAAAAAATATGAGGCAGGTCTATTTCTAATCCAATTTCACACAAGTTAACCAATTGACAACTGAAACCGGGTGGTCCCTGCACAAAGTATATGATAAATACAAAATTCAGTAGTCAATGGTAAAGGGTCATTCACATATTTGCGTTTAAAGCTGATGTCTTCTTCCTCGATCCAAGAGAAAGATGATGAACCAAAGCGTATTCGAGTAGGGCACCGATCACGAAGAGCAGACACGATGTGTACCAGACGTCAATTGCCTGAATACAAGAACAAAATCATATTTAAGAAAAAGGAGAGATTGAGAGCCAAAATATAGAAGTCAGCTTGATATGAATCCATTATATGTTTATATTCCATATCTTTTCCTCGGTATAATAGAAAAATGGTTAAGCAATTGAAAGCGTATTCGAGTAGGGCACCGATTACGAAGAGGAGACACGATGTGTACCAAACATCAATTGCCTGAATCAAAAACAAAATCAGATTTAAGAAAAAAGAGAGATTGAGAGCCAAAATATGGAAGTCAGTTTGATTCGAATCCAATATCTGTGTTTATATTCAATGTCTTCTTCACAGGCCCAAGAGATAGGGGGAGAGAGAGAGGGAGAGAGAGAGAGAGAGAGATAGAGAGAGGGAGAGATGGTGAACCAAAGCATATTCGAGTAAGGCACCGATCACGAAGAGGAAACACGATGTGTACCATACATCAATTGTCTGAATTGAAAACCAAGAGAAAGAATAAAAGTATCATTGGAGAAGAGAGCCGAAATATGTATGGAAGCTTAGAATTCAAATCACATAAATTTGTGCTCAGATTCGAAGTGATCTTCCATTATCCAAGAGAAAAATGATGAACCTGGCATACTCGTCGATCACGAAGAGGAGACAAGAGGTGTGCCAGACACAAATTGCCTGAATCAAAAGCAAGAACAGGCACAGAAATATGAATGTAATCAGAGTAAAGCTACAAAATATTAAATCAGGCCTAATTCTAATCCAAATTCACATTCTTCAGAATCCGATGTCATCTTCCTCGGTCCAAGAGAAAGATGTCGAGCCGTACACCGTTGGTCTTTGAGATGACGGAGAGGATGATGGTGACGCCTAGACCTACCCGGGCCGGCGAAGCACGGACATCGATCCAGAAGGTCACCCAGTACACCATGACGAGAGCGATACTCGGGATGAATGATTGTAGCATGTAGTAACCAAGGGTTCGCTCCATTGTGAGCCGTGTTGATGAGGATGAGGATGATGATGATAAAGATGGTGATGATGATGATGATGATGATGATGATGATGATGATGATGATGATGATGATGGTGATGATGATGATGATAATGATGATGATGATGATGATGAAGATGATGATGAAGATGATGATGATGATGACAATGATGATGATGATGATGATGATAATGATGATGATGATAATGATCCTTTATCCCATTAAATCCCCATCCCCTCAAAACAAAGGATCACTCGATATTGACTTCGAAAACTTACCTTCAAGTACGAAACGGGTGGGATGTCGAGCCGGACACCGTTGGTCTTCGAAATGACGGAGAGGATGATGGTGACGCCTAGACCTACCCGGGCCGGTGAGGCACGGACATCGATCCAGAAGGTCACCCAGGACACCATAACGAGAGCGATACTCGGGATGAAGGATTGTAGCATGTAGTAACCAAGGGTTCGCTCCATTGTGAGCCGTGCTCGGATGCATGAGAAGATTCCTGTGGAAACCACACACACAAAAAACGACATTGCAAAAAGTT
>BQKZ01001056.1:88382-98585 GCA_036244855.1 Temnopleurus reevesii
CCCCCCCTCCCCCTCTCTCCCCGGATCCGCCACTGCGCCAGTGACCCCTGGTACATTATACGTGCTCACCTTGTAATGGTTTTTTTTTTGTATGACGTCATTGATCCATGTCTCGGGGATTCTGGACGGGAAATTCCCTTTTTCTTTCCCGTTGCCAGCTTTTCAAAGTCTAACATATCGGAAGGGTTTTTTTCTAAAATTATTAAAAACAATACCCTGGAGAGACCTAGTCTTGCTTAAGACTCCGCGTATTTTTGTAAATTAATATCTCAGGAAATGAATATAGCTTCCAGATTAACAATAACATCATCTAATTTTCTTTTTGGATGGAAATATAAATGATTTTTTGCTGTTATTGTGCGACTTAAAGGAAATGTTGAGCGGTATCATGAGTAAATATTGAATTATCAATCTTAGGACAAGATGAGGCCATTAAGTAAAGAAATCAATATTTGCACGATCAACAATAATTGGCTTTTAAATTACTGCAACGAATACGCTCCACTGGCATCCTAATTTTGGTAAAACGGTACATTTTAGAAATGGAGTTTTCAATGTGTTTTATGGTGACACCCCTCCCTCAATCATCTCTCTCCTCTCCTTCCTCCCCCACCCCTCCTTCCTGCCGAGAGCAAAGTCAGTGGCGATTTGCGTAGAATTTAAAACGCCATATTTTGTATTACATGCATGGACCTTTATATTCGTTGAAGCTGCAATTAAAAATTAATATGATTTCAGGGGGGAAATGTAATGCCCCCCCCCCCCCGAAAAAAAATTGTTTAGATGTCACTCAACCAACCGACCCTCTAAATATGGCCCGACCGTAAATTGTTTTGCTTTTCACCAAAATTAAAAAAAATCTATAAGCATGTGAAATATGAGCTGAAAACATTATCAGTAAAGTGTTGCTCTTTAGCTTTTCTTCCCCTATAAAGAGTCATTTTTACTCGTGAATTATTTAAATTATGTATAAAGAATATCGACGCCTTTTTTCAAAAATGGCACTGCAGGGCATACAAACAATTTTTTTCTGGCCTACCCAGCATTCCTGAGCTTCATAGTGTACACAAGTGTCAATATGGGCGTGTATCCATGCAGGAAAGGGTAGATGGGGCGTAAAATTTTGTAAAGGAAAAGATTTTGAAAAAAAATGGGACCACAAATAAATTAGACTTTGTTTCTTTGTTTGTTTTCTTATTTGTCAGTGTCAGTTCACCCATGGAATGAAATGTACAACTTGTACAAGCTTGTCAGATTTTGTTCCCACTACATTTCGCTCCACCCCCTTTCGATCAAGTACAATACATGTACACGAGTGAATATATCAATATTAATAACAATATGTAGCATTTACACATGCCATCCCTCTAGATTCATATTCATAGGCGCTAGACAAGCTATTTAATATTATTACCCGACCATAGCTGCCAAGTAGGAACTTTTGCATTTTTGATAAAATTACAAGACCTGACAATTAAACTACATACGTTTCTCAATCGCTTTGAACATGCCACGGTTATCAATGCAATAATTATTATACATGTTGTGTGGAAGATAATAGGCATGGCCTGACTCAATATAGACTATTGTGTTCCAAGAATTGCGGGTATTTCCATCTCTGGGAATTTTCCGGTCGATGCATACTTCACATTTGAAAATTAAAACACTGTTGGAGGCAGATTATTCCTTTTATACAAATGGAATTCTGTATGGTTATATTATTTAAAGTATGTAAACAAAAATGAGTGATATTCATTTGTAAAAAGTAATATCTATATCGTTTTCGTTTTCGTTCACTTTAGGAGAGCCGTGGGTATTCAAATGTATTTTAGCTGAGAGAGGATAATTAGCAACCCATTTCGGTTTAAAAAAGAAAAAAAAAAGAACTATAGCTGCGATTAATCTAGTGATTGTAGCGATTAGATGCACCTTCCCAATTCTTTATAATCAGACCAGTGTTTATTTAGGGGTGGAGCCAGGATTTGTGGTTAGCTAATGTTCTCACACAATAGTTTGCCCCTCGAAGATAAAATATTGGGTGTAAATATTGTGCCGCCGNATACACGCAGCTTACGAATTTCAGGCACTCTCTCGCACAAAATAAAAACTCAAATGGGAGAGCAAAAGCGTTCCATTTTGGCATCTTATTTATCGAATAACCTCCCCAATCACAATAAAAAAAAATCTTCTGTTTCTTCATTTTTAAGATCTTATTGGCGAAATATTTATTTATATCCATCGATGTATTGCTGTATTAATCAGTATCTATAATACTATGTTCTGTTCAACTAAAATTTCAAGATTGTAATTGTTTATTCTTATTGTAGTTGTTTATTCTTGTTGTAGGGCCTCCTACTACAACAATGTTTCAAACACTGATGAAGTTACCCTTCATACACATTAGATACATGAAATGAATTAATAAAAGGTTATAGCATTTTTGGTATACAAGATATTGTATTCTAAGTGGTGTTTAGCGCATAGAGATTCACATATTATGCGCTATATAAGCATAAATTATTATTATTATCATGATTATTATTACTACGGTATTATTATTATTAGACCCTCTGATGAATTCCAATTGGTAGGCTACCCCTTTATGAATGATTTAAATTATTTTTAGAATGATGCTAGAGAGAAAGTACGGGAGCAAAAGTAATTGAAATGTTTTGCAATGGAAAATGAAAAAAGGCGTACATCTATTTTGAGGGATTCATAATACTTGTAATCGGCGGGCCATTTTCTCAGCGATATATTACGAGCGGGCAATGCGAGCGAGGGAAATATAGCTTTCGCTGCACTATCCCAAGTTTCCTTGGTCGTTTTTTTTTTTTTTTTTTTTTTTTTTCTTCTTTTCCTTTGCGAAAAGATCGCACGAAAACGATCTTTCCTTTTTTGGCGCGAAATGGGAGGAACCGATTCCGCATATATTGCCCCAGTGTTATCCAACCGTCTGCAACAGCAAGAAAGTATATTGAGATGATTTAATGATAATTGTTATGAAGATCTTCTTTCATCGCTATGTATAGCCTACAACTTCATCGCTTGATCAACATAAGAGTTATTTAACCCGGATTTTCTCATTCATGTGTGTGAGTGGAATCAACTTTCATGCAGACAACAGGCACTGCGACTCCCAGGTACAGGTTTTTGAAGATGATAATTCTATTTGATTTTTACCTCGGAATTTACTGACAAAAAACTGCCGGATTTGACTTTCAAACAGGCCTAGATATGTTGGCGTGTTATTTGGCTGATTAAAGGTAGGGAGCAATTTCAACACATAAAATCAAGTAATTATACATCCGTAATTTGCGATGTTTTTGCATTCATCGATATGGTATTGCAGCTCCTATAGTTACAGCTTATTCATGATGATTTTATTTGATATTTTACCTCGGAATTCACTGAAAAAACTACCGGATTTGACATTCAAACAGGCCCTTAAATGTTGGTGTATTATTTGGCCGATTAAAAGTAGGGTGCAATTTTATCGATAAAATCAACTATGACAGGCAAATTTTTCAGTGTGTTTTTTTTTACATTCATCGATAAGCATGATAAGATGACATTTCGGCTCCACTGTAAAGCTTATTGAAAATGATAATAATTCATTTTATATTTACGTTGGAATTTATGGACAATATCTATCGGATTTAACTTTCAAAGAGGGCTTAAAACGTTCATGGACATTACGTCAGTGATTATTGGGTAGGGAGTAATTTCAACACTAAAATCGAGTAATTATAGGCAAAATTGTTTAGCTGGTTTTTTTTTTAATTGATCGATAAATTGCATTACGGCTCCTAGTTAAAGCTTATTGATGATTATAATTCTATTTTATTTTTACCTCGGAATTTACTGAAAAAACTGCCGGATCTGACTTTCAAACAGGCGCAGAAATGTTGGCTTGTTATTTGGCTGATTATTAAGTTAGGGATCAATTTCGACACTAAAATCAAGTGATTCTACAGGCAAAATTTTCGCAGTTCGGAAGATGATAATTTTATTTGATTTTTACCTTGGAATTGCTGACAAAAACTACCGTATTTGACTTTTAAACAGGCCCAGAAATATGAGCGTGTTGTTTGGCTTATTAAATGTATAGAGATCAATTCAAATATCAATATAAAGTAATTATACAGGCAAAATTTTCGCTGCGTTTGCATTGATCGATAAGATAAATTGCACTGGCTTTATCGTTGGAGGTGTCTGGGAATAAAACGATGTGTCACTCAGGGTGAAGAATAATGAATTATAAAAAAAAAAGAGTGCGCTTTATAAATTTGGTATTATAGCTTCGCAGGTATATTTGTATAAATTTTCAACCATGTAGACGTGTAATGGCTAATTAATGTTCAAGCCATTTTCGTAAATTGCATTATTATTAAACACTTTGAAAATCAAGTGTCAGAGGAAATTGTTTTTTTTTAATAAAAATTATTTCATATCTTGAATACACAAATTTAGAATACACAAAATTAAAGCTATTTTGAATTATTTATTATTATTAGGAGTTTTATTTGTTTATATTTCTATTTTAGGCCCAATACTGATATGATCATTATCAAAGAACATGTTGTTTTTCATAAATATTGAGGCAAAGTGATATTTCACTTTTTTGACATTAAAAATATCTCCAGTGAATTTGAACGGCGATTGCATGTGCATACCATCACACATATACGGTATTCTGAGTTTTGTTTTTGATAAATAAATATGAAAAAACCTCTAAGATTAAAATTAGTTTTAATGATTTTACGACATAGCGTATTGAATTAATCGCGAACTGAAACAGTAAAAACATAACATTTGTGGAACTGCTTTGGTAAAAATTTCACCCTAAATAAGCAGGTCAGTAATCACACTCAAATAAATCCTAACATATTCAGTTTCTTTGTTAAATAAGAATTAAAAGATAGGAATAACGCGTTTCTTTAGGTATACCTTTTTTTTTTTGCAAAGATAATGTACATCTCTAGCGTGTGTATTTGTTTTCTTCAATAACTTCAAGACTATATACAGTACTTGTTTTAATTATCTTAGAAGGCATCGCAAAAACATGGAACCAGTTTTTAAAAAAACTTTGATAATATTTTGATGAAATTTATCTTGTAAATTTAAATTCTATATTTGCATATGCAGAGACATGTGATTATTTTTTTTTAATTATTTGCAATGCACTATTTTAATTAGCAGATAATTAATTAAGTTTTAACTGTTATTTTTGTGAAATGCAAATAAGAAAAGATAATAAAATTCCTTCATAACAATCATTTCTAATTTTGTAACGATTGCTTTGAATTTGGTAATTCTTGCAAATCTGAAAAGTGAGATTCAAAGTTATCAAAAAAAGATTGAGGCATTTTTATGGCAATAAACATTCATTTTTTATTCTTTTTATTCTTTCTATCTTTTATAAGGATTATGTCTTACTATTTAAAAAAAAAAAGCAAATTCCCAGCACGGTTCAATTTGCAGATTTTAGTTATTTTATATTTTATATTTTTAGTTATCTTCAATTCAATTCAATTCAATTCAATTCAAATCATTTTATTTTTCAATTCTTTTGATAATTCAATCAAATACAGTCATAAATAATAATGGAACTAATATGACAAAAGAAATGAAAAAAATAGCGGCCAGCAAAGAAGCGAGGCTTGTTAATTCCAGGATTTTTAATTCCTTTCTTGTCTTTCTCTCTCTTTCAACTGATGCATGTTTCATTGAAGATAAATCTCCAAACGCATTTGGGCTGTATATAACTTTAAACAGGACCAGTCCCGTTTTTTTTTATTGGAAATAAATTTAAGGAAAATTATATACTTTTCCTATTTGTTTTTAGCAAAAATAAAAGTTTAAAACACAAATATTTATCTGAGTATAATTGACATGCTAATTAAAATAGAACAGTTTTCAGGTATATAACTGAATTCAGACCTGACTAATTCATTTTCAGGTCAGCTGGAGTAATGTCAGGCACAAACATATAACTCCAACACAAATTTATTTAAATGCCCTTAAACGGGTGTGTATAGAAGCCAACATGGAAATTATTTCAATGCAAAATAATTAATTCTGTTCTCCAACACCAAACACCGATTTATATTTCAGATATGTTCAAGAATCTCAATTAGCTAATTTCCCTAATACACGCAGCTTACGAATTTCAGGCTCTCTCTCGCACAAAATAAAAACTCAAATGGGAGAGCAAAAGCTTTCGATTTTGGCATCTTATTTATCGAATAACCTCCCCAATCACAATATTAAAAAAATGTTATGTTTCTTCATTTTCAAGGTCTTATTGGCGAAATATTCATTTGTATCCATCGATGTATTGCTTGATTAATCAGTATATTTAATATTATGTTCTGTTCAACTAAAATTTCAAGATTGTAATTGTTTATTTTTGTTGTAGGGCCTCCTACTACAACAATGTTTCAATCACTTGTGAATTTACCCTTCATATACGCATTAGATAAACGAAATGAATTAATAAAAGGTTATAGCATTTTTGGTATACAAGATATTGTATTCTAAGTGGTGTTTAGCGCATAGAGATTCACGTATTATGCGCTATATAAGCATATATTATTATTATTATCATGATTATTATTACTACGGTATTATTATTATTAGACCCTCTGATGAATTCCAATTGGTAGGCTACCCCTTTATGAATCATTTAAACTATTCTTAGAATGATGCTAGAGAGATAGTACGGGAGCAAAAGTAATTGAATGTTTTGCAATGGAAAATGAAAAAAGGCGTACATCTATTTTGAGGGATTCATAATACTTGTAATCGGCCATTTTCTCCCGCGATANAGGGTTAACTTAAACCTCGCTATCGGAATACGGGCCATAGTCTTATAAATTGTGGGGATTTCGATGGCCCTTTAATTGTCGGTGGATCAGATTCAAACCACTGTGGTACTTGTTTCGTTTTTTGCAACATTTGATTTTTCTTTAATTTCCGCTATAGCTCGTCCTTACCCTCCTCCACATCCCTCCTGCTCCTTCTCCTCCTCCTCCTCCTCATACTACACATACTACACCTCCTCCTCCTCCTCCTCCTCATTCTCCCTTTTTTAAATGCATGTTCCTGTCTATCCCATGACATTCAGAAGGTGTTTTTCTTCTCATATTGATTGTTGCTCTTCTTCTTCCCTCGGCAATGGTGATGATGATGATAACAAGTGGTGATGTTCACGTTTTTATTGTTGTTGTCGTCATTGTTGTTGATTGTTTTATTTTATTATTAATGTTTTTCTTCTCAACAACGAATGTTGTTGTTTACGTTGCTGTTGTTGCTTTTGTTGTCATTATTGTTGATGTTTATTTCTTCTTTCTTCCTTGCAGGAGAACGAAGATGCGCGGGAAGTCAGTGGTGTGGGATCACTTCAAGTGTGAGGACGAGGATGGGCAGGGTTCATCTCCGATCGGTGGCAAGTGCCGTCCTGCTGCCTACTGCAGCTACTGCAACCTAAAGTACACCTTCCCCAACGCCACCAAGATGATGCGGCACCTGCTGAAGTGCACCCTGTGACCGGCCGACACCAAGCGGGAGCTAGAGCAGAGCGGCTTCGGGGAGTACCGAATCGACCACAACGGTACCTCCATGAACTCCTCGCACGATGACGACATCCATCCGAACGCGTCGTCGATGGTCCGGCGGATGATTTCCCCGGTGTTCGTCGAGAATGAGAGCCCGACGCCGGGGACGTCGGCGATGTCGCCCGGTTTCCTTGTCGTTCCGAATCCGCTGACTCGGAACAACGACCAGCAGGAGGTCAGAGCGGGACGGATGAGCGGGGACTCGAATAGGGTGGAAGACGGGGAGCATGTGACCCCTGTTCACAGGGCGCTGGCAAGAGCTATATTCTCGACGGACACGCCGATAGATATCATCCAGAACACCCACTGGCAAGAGGTGTTCCGCCATCTCCAACCAACTTACACCTTACCGACCAAAGAAACTCTAACCGGAAGACTCCTTGATGATGAGTACATGGTGGCCTTTGACAGGGTCACAAGTGAACTTAACAAAGCCTCATTCACTGGCATGTTAGCACACAGTCACAGCAGCGATGGTAGAACTGTTCCCACCCGTGATAGTCAAATCAATCTCGTCATCACAACACCACGGCCTGTTTATATAGGGTGCATGGAAGCTGTTCATCAGCATGATCCTTCCATCATCGCAGATGTCATCTCGAGTGCGATAGCGAAGGCCAGTGCAGCACATGTTCTAATGGTAACCACAGATTTGACAAAGAACTTCCTTGCTGCGTGGTCGATCCTCAAAGCAAACTTTCCATTGATCAATCTCGCCGGATCCCCGACCGAAGTGCTCTTGACAATACCAAAGGTGCTTCTTGCGCAGGACACGATGCGAAGCATGATCAAGCGTGCCTTCAAGGTGTGTGAGTTCTGGAACGAGTTGGTCCCGAATGATGATACCTGTAACCATATTCTATTACCATGTTCAGGTGATAATGGAGTAATGACTACCAAGGAAGTGATTGATATCTTAGAGAAGCTGAAAGGTTACAAAGAGAGACTACAAGAGTGCGTTGTTACCCAATCTACATCCATCGATGTAGACACCAAAGAGATAATCCTGAACAAAGCATTTTGGGACAATGTCCACTTCAGTGTTAAAGTATGGCATGTGGTTCATCGTGCGATATCGAAATTAGAAAGTGGTTCTGCTTGGCTATCAGACACCGTTGTAGAGGTCGTCAACGTTGACAATTTCCTGTTGGATGCGATGGGCAAATCGTCTCTGAAAACGAACGAGAGGGAAGCCATTCTAAAGCAGTCGCATGAAGTTAAGGCATCGTGCTGGACGGACCTCCACTATGCTGCCTGCCTTGTGGATCCCAGATACTGCGGAAAGTCGCTGCCAGAGGGCGCTGTAGACCCTGCTATAGAGTACATTGTAGGACTGGCCAAGAATCTACGGCAAGACGTTGGTCGCGTCCTGGCCAACCTAGCCGAGTTCCGCGCCAGGGAAGGGCGTCTATGGTCGCAGGACTACGTATGGGAGGCTGCTACACACGTCGCCCCGGCCACTTGGTGGAAGGGAATCTGCGATCGACAGCCTCTATCCTCTATCGCGTCGGGGATCCTCAGTCTAGCTGTGACGTCACCGTTGACGAAAGTGGCGCCGCGTCGCGGAACTGATAATTTGAGTCCTGATCAGACGCAGAAGATTATGTTTATCCGCGCTAACAGTGACTCTGTGCCCAGTCAAAACCAGCAGTCTGATATGATTCTTGTGCCTGGTGGATATTAGAATCGGTTCCAACTTTTTCTAGGGGTGTTGCTAGAGAATTGCGATTGACACGCCAATCAAAATCATTGTTTCACGTGAGTCTTGTAAAGAGCACAGACCGTGCTTGAATGAAAATACGCGTATTAATCTTCAACTAATTTGCAGTTGATTTGAAATTGATCGCAAGTTTCTAGCAACATCCCAATAGAGACGTTGGCAGAGCTCATAATTATGATATTTTTGATATTTTGTTATCAGTGTGTTCTAATTGATTGTCATGGATGTATCAGACCACCCAACATAATTCGGCAGTAAATACGGCATCAAATTTATCATCTAAACGCAAGAGACAAAAGTTTATGGTCTTTAGTCTCGCAAGAAAGTTGCTAACAATGTTAAATTAAGTATAAACTAATCATTATGTGAAAAGATTATGATAGATTCACGCGTTGTGTATCCCATAGACTCACATTAAAACACTGATTCTGGTTGGCCAACGCACATCAACTGCAACATATATCATCTTATTCCAACCTTCTCCGCAGCGTATATAGTATAGAAAGTTGATATTGAATGTAGTGGGATACTTACATGTCCATCTGTTTAAACTCAAGTGCTCGTCAGTTCTATGTTCTACCTTCGAAGTCATTTTTTTATATTGTGTAATCAGATTTTGGAACTCCTAGCCTATAAATAGCAAGTGATGTAATCTAGAATGGTCATGCCAGTTACATAAGTCACTGGCCAAAACAACCAAAACAAGATATTGTCATGATCTTTCAACTTTTAATCAAAATGGTTAAATGTGCAGTAAGTATACTTTACATAACGTTGGAGGAGGCGATAAGTTGTATTTAAGGTAATATTCAAGTCTATATTTTGTCTTAATTGAATCATCACCCCCATCCCCCCACCCCCCCC
>BQKZ01001057.1:12595-25976 GCA_036244855.1 Temnopleurus reevesii
CGGCAGGAATTTATTCTTCTAAATGCAGAAGCGCTTACTTGGCAGCTATGCTATGGCCGGGTAATAATATTAGATAATTTGTCTCGCACCTCTGAATAGGTGACTAGAGAGATGGCGTGTTTAAATGCTATATATTATTATTATTATTATCTACGCGTAGATCGATAGGATGCCCTTTTAATAGTCCAGTTTCGTAATGTATTCAAATTTTATGCACGCTTCTTTGTCAAACGCACAATGACCAGCTAATTGTTCATCTGCTATTAAATAATAACATTTCAATAGAAGAAATGTGGATAGCATGCAGTGGTTGTTGCTAGGTTGGTCAAGCTACAATGTTTGTCCAACCTGGCAACGTTAATGTATGCAAGAAACATTCTGACTATTGTACTCTCATTATTTTCTGACTGTGGAAGACATAGTTGGATTTGGGCAGACGTGAATAAATTTGAATACATTACAAAAGTGGTCTATTGTTGCGTTGTCGCGATTAACTTCATGCAACAATACACTTTGGGTCCCGGCACTTTGTGAACACACACACACGGAATCATGTTCTATCCAGTCGTCTTTCCCTTTTCCTTGCAAACATTTGCTACTCTTGTTTTGCATTCTAGTACCAATTGTTTATTTTTAACTGTAATATTTTTTTTTACATACTTTAAAATATTTCCGTCAAATAAAGTGGGAAACAAACAATATATCCGTAGCCGTGTATTCAACTGTGCGGACACAACAATGATAAGCTGGTTCCGATTTCAATAGCATTACAAAGGAGCATTGAATTTGCGTTCGACTTAGTCTTTCACCTTTTAGTTTATATCGTGTATTTTGTTCTTTGCATGTTTGTAATGTTTTTTTTATTATGGAAGATCAAGGCAAATTAAATGAAAATGTTTAATTTCAACCATTCTAATGTTATCATTGCTAATATCAATACCAGGATGTCTATATAAACGATCACAGCTGCTGAATAACGCTGAAAGGGGTCAAATGCCAATTTACTGAATAACACTTGACTTTTGGCATATGAGACGACGTATTATGGCCTGCTTCAGTATTTGCAAAATAGGTCTTGAGGTCGTACTTCTAAAATTAAGTCGTGTAGTGTGCGGTGGCCTTTACGCCGATCCCCCAACAACCCCATCCCCCCAAAAAAGAGAGAAACAGTATTAGAAGTAAATAAACAAAGACATAGATAAATGAACAAATGTTTATTTGATCTGATATTATGTTATATGTCTTGTTATGCCCTATTTTGTTATGTTAATGTGTCTTATTATTTATCTTATTAACATCATTATAATTACTATCTTTATTATAATTGTATAATCATCGAATAGCACGATATAAAATATTTCCGCAAAATAAAGTGGATCACGGGACAAGAGATCAGTACGCCGTGCAATGATTAAACTTTGCGGACACAATAATAACAAGCCGGTTCCAATTTGAATAGCATTACAAATAAGCATGTAATTCGACTTAATTTCACGGAAATAATTTAAACCGGTTTTTAAAAATAATTCGCGTTATCAAAGTGCCTATATTCCCTAATGGTTGTTTATATCAGAGAGCATTATGGGTATTTTTTCTAGTACGTAAGTCATTTCGCATGTACTTGATTGATTGAATATCGGCAATCCATCCGATATTCAATCAATCAAGTACACGCGAAATTACTTACGTACTAGAAAAAATACCCATAACGCTCTCTGATATTAACAACCATTAGGGAACGATTTAATCATCAACAAGAAATACTTCTACTAACATTATCATAGTCGTAATAATAAAGGAAGAATATCTTCTTACCCTTCCATTTTTGTGTTTTCCCCGTAGAGTTCCAATAGTTGAAGAATCTCTTCATTTGTGAGGCCTTCCCTATGTCAGAAAAAGAAACACCAAGGGCACGTAACATAAAATGGATATAATTAATTCTGCGATCGATCGCAAACTTTTGTACATGATTTCCCATAGACTTACGATTGATATCAATCGTACGATCGATTGGAAATTTGTATGCCACGAAGCCCAGGACCCCGTAACATAAAGATGTCCAATCAATCGTACGATCAATATTAATTGCAATTTTAAGGAAAACCATTTACTAAAGTTTGCGATTGATCGCAAAATTGATTGATCTCTTTTGTGTTCATGGCCACATTGCATAAAAAGTTGCGTTTAAACGCAAGTCAGAAAATTTAACGCAACTTCTTTTTCAACCAATCAGTTTAAACGCAACTTTTTATGCAATAGGGCCCAGGGCTCCAGAAATGTAGAGAAAAGTAGGGTTTTCAAAAATTGTTAATACACTAATCTACAAAGTATATGCATGGTGAATCTAAACAGAATCAAAACTTCCGCTCTCCCGCTTAAGTTTGAGATTTTCCTATGTCAATTTTGGCTGTTGTTTAAAATTCCCTCCAACCTTCAATTATATTATACATGTTTTAATTCAATTCGTCACAGTTACAGTCACATATTAGGGAGGTTTCGATTTCATTCGTCACAGTCAAAGTCGACCGGAAGTTGGACGTCATAGTTTTACGCGTCATCTTATTGTTACGTGCGCAGCTACCTGCGACGTAACAATGAGCAGACGCGCAAAACTCTGACGTATTACATCCGGTCGATGTCCCCTTCATCACAGTTGACTGAAATCGAAAACACCGTAATAACCGGAAGTACACGTCATATTTTGCGCGCATTCGCACGTTGTTACACGCTAAAAACTCAAAGGTTAAATTAACATTTCAAAAGGTTGGAGGAGTGACAACATTTACAAATGGTAAATTTAGGCTTTAGAAATGTTGGATCCAACACCTGAACAGTTGGATCCAACATTTTTTAAATGTTATTTTACCATTCTGAAAAGGTTGTCACTCCTCCAACCTTTTAAATGTTGATTCAACATTTGAGTTTTTAGAGTGTACGTCACAGTTATTATTAATCCGTGACGAGCCCTCCCTATCTGTGACGAGCATTTCTTTATTATTCCCGTTCGCTCACTGATCCACGGCGAGCCGATAAACGAGTCGACTGAAATATCGAAACTGATTTCTTGAGTGAACGAACAAGAGGAGTTGACGTGTTGACATTGGTTGACCTTTACTTCCGGTCGACTGTGACTGTGACTATGAAGAATTAAATCTAAATCAACGAATATCTTCTCGTTCATTCCTGATACATGTTTGAATTTAAGACTAGAGCACCCGTAAAACAACTTTAATCCTAATAAAATAGCCACATCCACACAAAGGGAATGTTGCTCAAAAGTTGCAATTGATCGCAAGTTGCAGTTGATCGGAACGCGCCAATCAAAATCGTTGTTTCATGCGCGTCTTGTTAAATGCGCATACCGTGTGCGAATGAAAATGCGCGTTACAATTTTCTAAGTTGCAGATGATTTGCAGTTGATTTTGAGCAACACCCTAAAGAGTTATTAGGATTAAATGACTACCTTGTTGGTTATATGATAATTATTTTCCTGTTTTGTTCGTAAACAAAATCCTATGAGTCACCAAATTTTGAATTTATTTATTTTCACACAATAATCCTAATTGTATTAAAATGGATGTGATTTAATTTTGATATCACAAGGTGGTTGAGTCGGGACGTGTGCGGCTCTGGAATGATGATCTGATCCTAGTTCCCCGTAAATCTACCCTATTAAATTTACTTTTTGGATAAAATACTGAATTTACCTATAAGGCGATATAAACTATTTCCGTAAAATAAAGTGGGCCATGGGACAATTATCCATACAACATGTATTGAGCTGTACGGACACAGCAGTCACAAGCTGGTTCCGATTTGAATAACATTACAAAGGAACATTGGATTGGCGTTTGACTTAATTTTACGGAAATAGAATATATCGTGTTCTCATTATTGACTTTGTTGAGAGATATACTAACCTATTTAATGATGCGGCTCTGGTTGTTTGGTATAAAAGACAGCATATAGTAATCGTGACAAGTACCGTGGTTTTCATTGTGATGGTATCTGTAAAAACGAAATAAAAAGAGAAAGAAAAGGAAAACAAAATGTAGCTAAACCATTAACTATAACTGGAACCGAGTGGTTCGTTTACAAAGTCTCTAGTCACTTGGTTAAGGTATAATGATTTCGTTAGATATATAAAATTAGGTATTCAGTTAAACACTTAAGGATTTGGAATTGAAACTCTGATTAAATATGAATGAATTAAAAGTTTGATGCTTTTAGGAAACTCGTAGATGTGTATTATTCCTACAGGATATTCACTTTGTAACCACGATGTCTTTTGCTCAACTACATAAGTTACCATAATTGTTCCCCTTGGTTTAGGAGGGTATTATTTAAAAAGTGCATTATCACGACGTGGTCACCTAATCATATTAATCAACGAGAAAACAAAGAAATGTGGGCGGTGTTTCACCAAATCGTGCCTTATGTTACACACGACTTCAAGAAAGTCTGAAGTACGTTAACGAGTGTGATACGCCTATAAGAATTCTCGATCTTTCAGCACAAGAACTAATACCAGTCTTGGGTATCGTCGTTCGTAAATTCTTTCGTAACTTGGTGAAGCACCACATAAATAAAGACTACGATCAACATTTTCAGCAATAGTATCATCAGAGTGAAGGATCTCCGTTAGATATGAACCTACTGGTCCTTCAACAACTTCCATCTCCTTAAGTAAAACTTCTTAATTACGGGAACATGAAAAAAGATACGTATTACCATTAATTAAAGAGATGTTTATTATTTTCAAAAGCTTTTTCATCTGCACAATTAGAAACGTCTTCTTTTCCTATCATTATATGTATTTGTATTTACTCATGTATTTGTATTCTATTTATGTACTGTATGTGATTTTATGCTGTTTGTTTCATTTGTGTATCATATATGATGTATTCATTGGAATTGTGTTTTTAATGTACAAGGACCCTACGGAAGACCAGCTCACCTTGATGGGCTAGCTGAATGTGAGCAGTCCGCCGTATTGATTTAAGTTGTAAATGTTTTTGATATGGAAATAAATTAAATCGATTCAATCAATTCAATCTATCAATCAGGTGTACCATGTCCAATGTTGGCCAATGCTTTCGACCGATGAACAGATCCATAAGACACCAAACATTGACACAGTAACCGTGAACGGTGGCAACACATTTCATCTGAGTAAGTAACAGTATATCAACGTTAGATATGAACCTACTGATTCCTTTAACAATGGCCCCGGAAGCAACACGATTCAACACGACTATTTGTTTGAAGGAAGCTAACTGGGAAGTAAACAAAGAGTCGCGTTGAATCGTGTTGCTTCCGGGGCCTTTATGTGAAGCTTCCCGATTTATGAAAAACGAATTTGAATCTCATGAAAAGGCGCTTTATAGATGCAAATTTTTATTATTACTCTGTCATTAGTATATCCGCTGGAGGCTATTGCAAGTTTTGATATCCTAACAGCCGATCTGGAAATACAAATTGAAATATAGCTCAGTCGGTAGAGTGTTTGACGCGACCCCCACCCCTTTGCGCGAGATCAAACCGAGCAGCAGCTGTCGCGTTTTTTTTCTTTTAAATTGTGCACATTTATGAATAGGTTCTCCCCGAATTGCATCTAATTTGCACCTTTATTTCTAAACATATGTGTGTGTTGACATTTATCTGTCTATAAAAAACGGATTCTATCTACCATTGTAAATAATCATGTACACTGAAAACGATTTTGGCAACAAACGCAAACAAATCTAACACATAATCCAACACTCATGACCACGCACGGTTGACCGAGTCGCCCAACACAAACTCGGTCGACTCTGAAACGAATTTACATCGACCTTTTGACTCTGAAATTCAATTACAAGGGGAAGCCTCTACACTTAGTCACGGAACTCCCGATTACACGTGGGAACTGTGATAGGTGATGCAGGGGTAATGTGTGAAGTTATGCGGTAAACGTGATATTATTGTAGGTTTACTTACTTTAAGCCTGCATCACACCTTTGCGTTTTAGCCTGCGTCGGCCTAAAGCTTTTATGGAAATTAAAAACGCTCCCTTGACGGACAGCATACGCAGATCAGACGGTGGACTGACGTTCAGCTTGCGTTCAACAAGCGTACGACGAGCGTCAGTCCACCGCATGACCTGCGTCTTTGTGCGCCAAGAGAGCGCTTTTAACTTCCAAATCGTTGGGCCGACGCAGGCTAGAAACGCAAAGGTGTGACGCAGGATTTACGTGGGTCGAAATTACACGCTCCCAAACCCGAGGATTTTTAAAGGACCGAGTTAGAGATGCTTCGTAATTTTGAGAAGTTTTTTTTATCTGCTCAAGTCTTTGATCATATAGGGAAATAATACTGTTGTATTAAAGACTCGTCACACATTTATATATGGCCGGTTTATGATTAGTGCATTCACAAACTTGAGATGTGTCCCCTGTGCTTGAGAAATGGCGGAAAGATACTTAGTTGGTGATTAATTTGTTAGCCTAACGAAAAATATTAGTAATGATGATGCATGATGAAAATACCGATAATGATAATAATAATATTAATAATAATTATTATGATAACAATTATCATCATAATAACCATGATAACAGCAATAATAATTATAACAATATTAATGATAATAATGATATGAGGTAGAGAAAGAAGAAGAAGAAAAAGGAGAAAAAAAATAATCATGGTAGTAACAAAAATGGCACCATCAACATTATGAATATTGATAATGAAAATATAATTCAATTTAAAAAATAACAATAACGATATCAGTCAAAATGATAATGAATTCACTAATAGTTATAAATTTGCAATTGGTATAAATGTCTTTGTCCTTCACCATGTTCACTTTGCATATTTTGTTGAAATCTTGAAAACGATCTGTAATTGAGAAACATATCTAAAAGGTCTTCTTACATTGACCTCGTAAATGGATTACGTATGTGATATTCTATTTTATCTTAGGCCCCAGTCACACAGGAGTCCCGACGGAACACGATTCATCACGACTCTTTGTTCGGAGACAGTTTACTGTGAACTCAAAGAAAGAGTCGTGTTCAATCGTGTTGCTTCCGGGTCTCTTTGTTACCGGGGCTTCGATAGCATACGGTTAGCCCCCTTTAATGCAAGCCAGCAAATAATATTGTCTCTAATCAGAACGATGTTTAAAAGAGTACTTATTGTGACCCTTTATTTACCCAGCGTGACAAATGAAATAAATTGCGCTTCACTTCATTCAACAAAAATCACTAGCGATATATCAGATAAGAAGGTCTGAAATAAAGTCGTTGAATATTTCGATTAGGACACGATATGATATGTTGTCGTAAAATAAAGTGGGATGCTAAAAAAATAGATCCGTACGCCGTGTATTCAACTGTGCAGACACAATAATGACAAGCCGGCTCCGATTTCAATAGCATTACAACGGAGCATTGAATTTGCGTTCGACCTAATTTTTCGGAAATAGTGTATAACGTGTTTAATGGTCATATTTACGATATGAATCCTTTCAAATCAAATCAATCAAATCCTTGATTTCATTTTTCAATTCCTTTGATAATAATACAGTCATATGATAAGTGAAAAAATAATATTACAATAACTAAGATTACAAAAGAAATGAAAAAATAGAGGCCAGCAAAGAAGAGAGGCTTGTAAAGATGGCTGGCCCCTAGTAATTACACTAATAATTTATACATAATAAAGCATACACTTAAAGATATACAGATAATTACATAATAATTACATATATACACAGATCTTACAAAAATAAACAACAGGAGAGAAGCTGAACAAAAAATAACACATAGAAAAAAAAACAGAAGAGAGAAAACAAGAAGACGATAGAGGACGTGCTAGGTGACAGGGAGGGTGCGGGGAAGGGGGGGGGGNTGATGCGGCTCTGGTTGTTTGGTATAAAAGACAGCATATAGTAATCGTGACAAGTACCGTGGTTTTCATTGTGATGGTATCTGTAAAAACGAAATGAAAAGAAAAAAAATAAAGACGATGATGCAGTTAATGCATTGTAATTGCTTTAAATACATACTTCGATATTCAGTTAAGCACTCAATGAACTGGAATTGAAACTCTGATTAAATATGATTAGATTAAAAGTTTGATGCCTGTAGGATATGTATTAGTCGTGCAAAATATTCAGTGCCAAAATTGTACACATATTTTCAGGTAATGTTTTTGTTTGTGCGAGTGCACTGACAATCCGATAAAACACAGGTGAATGTGATAAAGTTGTGTTTCAATGTAATAATAATACACAACATTTATATACGAAGTGTTTCTACACGCGTACTGTACATTATTACCCCGCTATAGCATGGCTACCATTCGGTGCCCACTACATTCTTCCTACCGGTATCCATTTACATCACCTGGGTTGTGAAGCTTTATGAAACCCAGATTTGTGCCGACAGTTCTATTTTACGTGCCGGCCCAGTACAACACTATTTAAACTTAGAAAGTAATCACCTCATTTCGGAACAAAATCCCAAAGATATCAATGAAAATGTTCAGATATTAGTATTGCTCAACTACGTATATTATAATGTTGCGTATCATTACATATTATTATATTATTACTTATTAAGTAACCGTAAGTGTTTACCCTGTGTTTAAGAGGGTTTTATTTCAGTAGCACCATAATCATGACGTTAAATTTTTATGTCCATCAGCCAGAAAAATTAACATCCGTTATACATTGTTAGCAGCAATTTCTTCGGATGGAAAGATCTGCGTTAGATATGAACCTACTGATCCTTCAGCAATTTTCATTTCCTAACGTAAAACTTCCCAAATTCATACAGACTGAGCAAAGAGGCCTATTATTCTTAAAGCGATCTTTAGAATTATCAAATCCACAAAGCTTTACATCTGCACCGTTAGAACAAAATTGTGCAACATGGCACTTTGGGGCACTGGGGGCCCAATTTGGACGCAATGTCATAAAGGTGCAATATTGGATATTTTTCGTAAAATCTTTAATAATTCACCTTTTATTATGAGCGAAACTTTTTTTTTATCAGATTGCAATATCATTAGTATGTTCAGGGGTGGATCTAGGATTTTTTTTAAGGGGGGGGGGGGGGGGGTGGCACATATGCCGAGTTGTTCCGAATTTCTTTTGAAATTAAACATTCTTAAATGCTATTTCCTGGCATCTAAGACCATATTTCTAAAAATAAAATATATATATATAAATATATACCACATAGAATTCCCTAATTCCCTCTCGTTTTTTCCTTTTTTGCCTGGATCCGCTACTGAAGTTAATTACCCTAACTATTTCATTTTTCTAAGATTAAGAATTTTTCTAATATCTTCAGTATACGCAATAGGCTAGCGAAAGTTTTCGTGTCCTCATGGCCAATCTGGTACTAAGATTTGATAAACAGCTCACACAACGTATTTCATGTACCATTGTCAATATCCACGTACATTGAAACAGGTTTAGCGACAAACACAAACCAATCCTATAACACATAATCCAACACGCATGACCAACACACGGTTGACCGAGTCGCCCAACACAAACTCGGTCGACTCTGAAACGAATTTACATCGACCTTTTGACTCTGAAATTCAATTACAAGGGAAGTCTCTACACTTAAGGGGTGTTGCCCAAAAGTGGCAATTGATCGCAAGTTGCAGTTGATCGGAACGTGTCAATCAAAGTCATTATTTTTTTGCACGTCTTGTTAAATGCACATACCGTCCACGTTACAGTTTGCAAAGTTGCAGTTGATTTGCAGTTGATTTTGAACAACACCCCTTTAAAATGACACCCTCTTCCTTTGCACGAATCCGAACATAACGGCTGCCGCATTTATAGACATTTTATTTTGAAATAGTGCACCTTTAAAATAGATTCTCCCTGTGTTGCATCTGTTTTGGATCTTTATTTTCAGGTATGTGTGGAATGACATTTCTCTGTCTTTCAAAATGTATCTTATGGACCATTGTCAATATCCATGTACAATGAAAAAGATTTGGCAACAAACACAAACAAATCCTATAACACATAATCCAACACTGATGACGACGCACGGTTGACCGAGTCGCCCAACACAAACTCGGTCGACTCTGAAACGAATTTACATCGACCTTTTGACTCTGAAATTCAATTACAAGGGGAAGCCTCTGCACTTAGTCACGGAACCTACGATTACACGTGGGAACTGTGATAGGTGATGCAGGTAATGTGTGAAGTTATGCGGTAAACGTGATATTATTGTAGGCTTACTTACTTTGCGTGGGTCGAGATTACACGCTGCCTCCCAAACTGTAGGATTATTAAAGGGCCGAGTTAGAGATTCTTCATATGGCGTAAATATTCAGCATTAAATGAGAAACGCCTTTAAATCTAAATTCATCATCATCATCATCTTCGTGATTTTTAGAAGTTTTTTTCTACTCAAGTATTTGATTTTAGAAGGAAATGTTATCACTGGTTATGACAGTAACAAAAAATGGCAAATCAACATTATGAATATTGACAATGAAAATATAATTCAATAGTAAAAAAATAACAATAACGATATCAGTCAAAATAATAATGAATTCACTGATAGTTATGATGTGGATAACCATTTCCAATTGTGGCAATGTCTGTCTCCTTCGCCTTACGTTTTTGTTACAATCTTTGAAAACGATCTTTAGTCGAGGAAAATATCTAAAGGTCATCATTCATTGACCTCATAAAGGGACTACGTATGTGGTGTTTTGTTTTATCTCAGGCCTCAGTCTCATTGGAGCCCCGACGGAACACGATTCTTCACGACTCTTTGTTCGGAGACAGTTTACTGTGAACTCAAAGAAAGAGTCGTGTTCAATCGTCTTGCTTCCGGACCTCTTTGTGACTGGGTCTTCGATAGATACGTTTAACCCTCTTCAATGCAGGCCAACAAACAACATTTTCTCTGCAAATAGAATCTGAATGATTTTTTGTTATTGATCACATGTTGTGATCCTTGATTTACTCAGCATTATAAATGAAATAAATTGCGCTTCACTTCATTCAACAAAAATCACTAGCGATATATCAGATTAGAATGTCTGAAGTAGAGTTGTAGATTATTTTGATTGGAACACGATATAAACGATTGTTGTAAAATAAAGTGGGACGCTAAAAGATAGATCCGTACGCCGTGTAATCAGCTGTGCGGACACAACAGTGACAAGCCGGCTCCGATTTCACCAGCATTACACAGGAGCATTGAATTTGCGTTCGACTTGATTTTTCGGAAATAGTTTATAACGTGTTTAATAGTCATATTTACGATATGAATCCTTTCAAATCAAATCAATCAAATCCTTTATTTCATTTTTCAATTCCTTTGATAATAATACAGTCATATGATAAGTGAATAGATAATATTACTGTAACTAAAACTAAGATTACAAAAGAAATGAAAAAAATGGAGGCCAGCAAAGAAGAGAGGCTTGTAAAGATGGCTGGCCCCTAGTAATTACACTAATAATTTATACATAACAAAGCATACACTTAAAGATATACAGATAATTACATAATAATTACATATATACACAGATATTACAAAAATAAACAACAAGAGAGAAGCTGAACAAAAAATAACACATAGAAAAAAACAGAAGAGAGAAAACAAGAAGACGATAGAGGACGTGCGAGGTGACAGGGAGGGTGCGGGGAAGGGGGGGGGGGGAGAGAGGGGTGGAGGGAAATTAAATTTGAAATGCATATCAGCATTATGATTGCATAGATTCCTGCCAGAGGCAAAATAATAAAGATTGGCCCATTGACTCCCGGAAACTGGGATTTCGACATGAATTAATTTAATATATTTTCCCATACGGGTAAATGTGTTATCCCTTATACCGTTGCGGGCAATCATATAAGCAAGTTCGCTAACAGGGGTTAAGAAATGTTGGGCTCCAACACTCTTCAAAGGAAAAAAATAAGAAAAAGACACGATACTCGAAATGCATAAAAATATATATTGCAATAATGAGTTTAAATACAGAATTGGTGGGCTAGAAGTGCGTTTCAAACATTGCATGTTTGAAAACATTTGTTTAACCCATTCAGGGACCCGTAACATAAACGTTTGCGATTAATCGCTATTTGATATTGCGATCAATTGCAAACTTTTGTACATGATTCGCCATAGACTTGCGATTGATATCAATCAATATCAGATTAGCAATTAATCGCAAACCGTTATGTTACGGGGCCCAGGACAGGAATTATTTTACAGCAAATGCAATCACTATTCCTTTCCTAAATTGGCAACAATAAAATTTCAAATTCTCTTTCTAGAATGGTTCAATTATAAATTATGTTACCATATGGAATCTTCTTTGTAAAAAAGCGAGTTAGAAAATTAAAAGTTGCCAATTTGCATGGAAAATTGTGATTCTCAAATGATTTCTGCGTTGCTAATTCAAGGATTTAAGACAAATTTAGTGATTATTTTCGTTAAAAATTCTCGGCATCCAGTGACAAATGGTGATAGAATAACAATGCTCAGATCTCGTGTATATTTTTTTCTCTTTCTGCTCATACATCAGGTATATTTTTTAGAGCACAACGTCAAAAGTTATTGGACCAAAATATAAATAAATGAGTTCTATCGTCCTGAAAGGGTTAAACAAACAACTCACAGTATATCGATAACGACGAACATTATTCCTAAGAGGATTGCTAAAAATCATAAGCCACATTACGATCACGGGCGACAAATATTAGCAACAATATGTGAAACATCACGCTCCACGCGCCACTGATCGATACGGATTGGTTTTAAGGAAACGTCCTAATGATCTTTGACATCCCCCGATACCCCAGCCAAGGCCCTTCAACCCGAGCGCTAAACCCCTCGCACGCCGCAAGTAGCCCGATCCAGTTTTCAGTCAGCGGGTGACGGTTCACCGGTATTCGAAGGGTTAATGTATATTGCTTGTGTGTGGAAAGGGCGCCAAATCTGTAAGAGAACGCGGGAAAAATGTACGCTCACACTTCTCTTGGTTGAGTGAAGTGGGCGCACGTGCCCATAAATAACGGTTTTGTGATGGGTCCTCGTGTCAAGGGGGTGTTGAGCGTGTAAAAGTCGGATGTGGTGATTTACAAGAGCTGGGGGTACTGGGTGATGCCAGAGAGAGAGAGAGAGCCTACGTTTTGAAAAGTGTGTGTGTATGTGTGTTTGAGTGAATAGGGAGTGTAGTGTGCGTCGTGGTGTAGTGGTTCTGACTCTCGTCTCTTAACACGAGGGTCGTAGGTTCGAATCTTACCCATGGCGTCAATTTCCTTCAGCAAGAAATGTATCCACATTGTGCTGCACTCAACCCAGGTGAGGTGAATGGGTACCGGTAGGAAGAAGTTCCTTGAATG
>BQKZ01001057.1:96808-115376 GCA_036244855.1 Temnopleurus reevesii
CCCCCACCCCTTCAATCTCCCCACCCCCGGTCACATTTTGGATCGTCAAATTTTGTGGGTTTTTTTTCTCCTTCTTCGCAACGAGGAGTGACCGGCGGAATAAAGATGTATGAACTTAATTGTCAGCTTCTTTGTTGGGGAAAGAGTTCGTCAAACACTCCGGTCTTCGAATGAGTAAGTTTTATATCTTAGCTTTAAATTCATAACTTACGAATTAGATACCACTTCCATGCATGGCTCTTATTTCGATGGGTTTTTTTTCTCCTGCAATGAAGGGTAAGGACTCTATTTTAGATACGGTAGAACTAGAAACGATAAAACAACTACTTATCGAATCTTGTTGGTCAAAGGTTAACATGCTAAGCAAGATTCCTAATGAGTTTTGAATTACGCAACCAAATGGAAAAGCGAATTTCTTCCCTTTCTCGTCAAACATGTCAAATGTCAGAGAAGTAAGAATAAGTATTGAATGAATCTGTTACACAATTGCAATTTCGTCAAGGAAGTTTAAAATACATCGAATTGAAAAGCTTTCATGCCACTCAACACAATCAATGGAGATTTAAGCACTATGGAATCTAAGGAAACAGAAGTTGGAAAAATATACAGCTTCCCACACAATACCACACAATGACTCAAGTGTACACACACACAACCGAAAATAACTTCCAATATTTCGGCACAAAAATATATTAAAACACGATATAAACAATTTCCGCAAAATAAAGTGTGTCATGGAAAATGGACCTGTACGCCGTGAATTGAACTGTGCGGACATAGCAATCACAAACCGGTTCCGATTTCAATAGCGATACACAGGACCATCGAATTGATGTTCGACTTAATTTTACTGAAAGAGATTATATCGTGTTTAAACTTTAAGCGAATTTAATAATTACTTTGTATTGTTAATATTGTTGCGATTTCGAATTTTATATGTTTATTTTCATTGAAATGCTGAATAGGTTTCAGTTCAATTCAATTCAGATTACTGGAAGCCCTTCTTTTGCTTGCTATATAGTCATTGTAAGAACATGAATGGTAGCTATTCACTTGGTTCCGCTCATTTGCTTCATGATATCATAGTGAAGGGCCCGCGATATTTATTTCGGTGGTATTACGTTCCTTATTTACGAAAGGGGGATCACTGGAAGATTCGTGATGAAAGGATTTAGGGGGAAAAACGGAACGGATTCGATTTGATTACCGCTACTTTATTGCGAATTACACAAAATGAGATGCTGGGGGCAAGGGATACATCATTACTTGTTTGCATGCTGCTGTGTAGTGTGCATGCTTGTGTGCGTCTGCTATCAAAGGGTGTCTGAGGCCAATAAATAATAATTTGCTATACGGTAGTATACACAAAGCAAATTCTCCTAAACATCAAATAGAGTTAGAATCTTGTGTAGTTTTGGAAACCCTGAATTAAAAAAAATGACCGTTTGTTAGGACAAATGAACGAGCGTACTTTTTTAATGCTATGTTCATATCTTCATTAGATCGTATACGCATGAAAATCGTACCCAAGTAATGGTATGTTAATTTCTTCAGTAGATCGCCGTACGCATGAAAATCGTACCCAAGTAATGGTATGTTAATATCTTCAGTAGATCGCCGTACGCATGAAAGTCGTACCCAAGTACTGGTATGTTAATATCTTCAGTAGATCGCCGTACGCATGAAATCCGTTCCTAATCAAAGGAAATATTCAAACATGCCAGAACATCTTTTAAATGACACCTTCAATCATTTACGAGAAATATTTAGCACATATGAACAGAAAAATTGTCACTCACTATCCCAAAATAAGTGAGGAAAAAAATAGCAGGAAAGAAATGACGTGAATTTTAGCCCGCAAAACGAAACGTTCTATTTGCCGAAGCTCCCCTCAAAGGTTTACCTGACCACAAGATAATTCTGCACAGAGATAAGCATAGGGTCGTACACTTTCATATCATCGATGTTAAATCACCCGTATCTTGACACATGCATGATAAATAAACTTATGAAATTTAATTGATCCGTGCATCAGCCAGAGCTTCCGATAAATAATTATAGCATTTAATGGATGAGGCAAATACCCATTCATTTCTTTTGCAATGTCAGTCATTATCTTTAATCATGCCTGGGACTGTAACGCAATTTTCCCCAAAAGTGGTAACCCAAATCCCTTATTGTGAATCTCTTTAAGTAGATTGATCACGATATACCAATATAATTGAACTATACCCTAAAGAAAGAGCTATAGTGATCTGATTTTTAATGTTTTGTTGATGAACCTTTCCTAAATGTCACTAAAAGGATACGTGAGTCCCCGCCATCTCGTAAACCTTACCGATAATAGTTCATTAAGTGCACACGCATACTACGTGAAAAGAATTTCAGCATCCAATTAAGGCATTGGACCAGTTCGTATATTGGATTACACATTACACACACGAAAAAGGATAAAAGTCGAACTTTGGTCTATTGCAGTACATGAGGAGCATTTTTATTCCCCGCATAGCGATCTTAATTTCAAACGGGCCTCATAAAGTTGATATCAAATTTTAAGAACGCGGATGTTTTATGTGAAATGACCTTGCAACGAGCGCAGTATTACATCGAACTAAGCTTACAATGATTCGAATGTCAGAGTTTCACTGTTTCTTACGTCTGCGTCACACCTTCGCGTTTTTAACCTGCGTCGGCCTAGCGTTTTTGGAAATTAAAAAAAAACGCTCCCTTGGTGGACAGTATACACAAATCAGACGGTGGACTGACGTTCGGCTTGAGTTCACCGAACGTACGACGAGCGCCAATTCACCGCATGACATGCCTCTTTGTGCGTCAAGAGAGCGTTTTTAACTTCCAAAAACGATGGGCCGACGCAGGTTAAAAACGCAAAAATGTGACGCATGCTTTGCACTTCCATCCTCTACAAATATCGCGTATATTGCCAAATGAACCTATATTCATTAATCTTTTAATCTAGATAGACCATTTCAGAGTGTAAAATTTGATTGTGTGATTAGACGTCACTGCCAATTTATTGTTATAATCATTGTAGGGTGAAAGGTTTGACAAGGAAAATTAAGCCCTTCGTATGAAATAACTCCATAATTATGAAAAATGAAACTTGAAATGCATTCCGATGCTGACAACTTTTGATGAGATACGATATCTTTTAATCTAACCTAATTTTTGCCTATTTGTGCATTATGACTATTCGAAAATTCGGCTACAGTGTTTAGGTGCTTGGTAAATCTGACCGAAAATGTATATAGGAGCATCTACCAATGTTTTATGTTATTTTCCTTTCCTCGGCATTTGTTCTCTTGTCATCTCTTTATGTGTCTCTCCATTTATGTATGTGATATGTATATGTGTGTGTCTTTCCATCTGTCTGGCTATGGCAAAATTGATACGAGATTCCGATCAATAATAAGTTGCAGTTGATCGACACGAGCCAATTAAAATCATTGTTTAATACGAATACTCTAAAAAGGAAGAACGTTCGCCAATAAAAGTACGCTTACCAATTTACAACTGATTTGCAGTGAATTTGCGATTGATTGCAAGTTTCTGGCAACATATTCATGACTGTATCACTCTTTCTCTTCCGCCCCCTCTGCGTATATCACTCTCTTTCCCTCTATCTCACCGCTCCACCCTAATTCGCTTAGACCCAGATTCTCGCAGATTATGTTCAGCTAGTTTCCAATGAAAGAGGAACTGTTCTCTCCTTCACAACACTCTTCAAAAAGTGGAAGGTCACATACTTTCTAATTAAAACTCATTTCATTAAAAGTATGAAATATAACCCACGCATCTCAATCCTATATTGACATACAGGAAATGGCCTACGGGTTTATCTATCCGGTCATCGATTCATTCTCTTGAGTGTAAATGATATTCGATCTTTAAGGACACCATACAATATCATTTATTATACCACGGGCATTAATAAGCGCTAATGTACACTGTTAGTCACTTCTGCCCTTGAACATTGAGGCAAAGTTCCATGTCCAATATGTCGTGATTGTCTTTGCCATAAGCGTATTCTGCTCAATATCATGTCTATATCTTACTCTCATTTTCAAGAACTCCCTGGTTGAAAGGTATGTTTAAGCCGAGTCACATAGTTGCATTAATTTAGCAAACGTCTGTCTTAAGTTTTTCTTCATTTCAATTGAAAAGAAGCTCCTTTGGCACAGAAACTGATATACGCAGAAAACACGCTCGGGGAACGTTAGCTCATGCATACGCTAAACGCTTGCCGAGCGTCACCCACGTCAGTCAAGCGACTTTGAAGCGTATCCGAATTCTCGACAGATCGACAGACGTAGGCTAAAATTGCTGATTTGTGACTGCGGCTATAGCATTACGTCAGTACAATGACAGAAGAGCACTAGCTTAGTGCACTGTGTACAGTGATAGCGTCTTTCTTGCACCAAACAAACGATGATATCGTACTTTCAAGCATATGAGGACTGTATCCCGAGGGAGGAGGTAAGAGTATATTCGTCCCTCCCAACCATGATTCGTATTCCTCTCTCTATTTGCCCATATGATGTAAGGGTCCACCAAACAACATTGCTGAATAAAGCCCCGGTCACATAGGACCCTGGAAGCCACACGTTTCACCCCGACTCGTTGTTCTGAGGCACTTAACAGTGAATTAACAAAGAGTCGGGGTGAATCGTATTGCTTCCGGGGTCCTATGTGACCAGGGCTTCAAGATAATCTGTTTGAAGATAGAAGTCTTAATTAAAAAAGAAAAGTTGAATTGATTTTTGAAGTCATAAAGATATGGCTCTTTATCATAAACCCGCTTGGAATCTCATAAAGAAAAATATTAATTTATTGTAAAATAGATATTTTATATAAGCTCTATTTTACCATCAAATGTGCTTACTTGTTATCACAATGTGATCATGTCCATTTTTTGTTCCGGTTTTTCTATATCAATCATGTTGTCTACATGGTTTCATCTTTCAAATTTCAAGATATGCTGATGTAATTACTGTCCCTTTTTTCTTATATATTCCGAGATAAATCCTTTATTATCACATGTTTTCATGCATTGAAACGAACAAAAGAAAGGAGATCATAATTCGTAGAATGATTGCAATAAAACATGCTCCATTTTTATCGAGATTACAAGCTCTATTGGTCACAAAGCGGATATAATTACATAAATAATGCAATAAAGACGGCCTCCACTCCTGTCCCAAATCCCGCTCTTTTATATACAACCACAGAGGATTAATTTTTAGGCCAATATAATCAGTCTCTCGATTGACCGATTTCTTTCTTCACTTTTTCGTCGTTCAACGAATTTGGGCCTCATTTCTAAAACGGTTGTAAATATTTCAATTTGCTAATCAAGGCTTGTTTATATTATGGGTTAGAGAGTATAAAGGATATCTATTCTATCTCTATCGCATCCAACTTATGGAGGTTTTTAATGATTGGATTTCATTCAGTCACAACGAAAGGTATGTCTAATACATTCATATTTTCAAACTCCTCTGACCAAAGCAGCATACCATCCCAATGCATACACACACAAACATGTAATGAATAATTGAGCTAATTGATAGAAAGGATATAACCTAAATTATAGATGACAATGATGTTGTTTGTCCATGTGAATAACATTAACAAAATCATCAAGATTTGATTCCAATGTTGTTGCATAATCATGAAAACAATTGAAATAAGTATAATTCTAAGTGAAGCGTCCGTCATAAATATTCAAATGCATAAGATTCAATTCGTGGAAGGCCAACTCTTTTCGAGTTTTATTTCAAGTAGATTTGAATTTATTTATACATTTGTAAGAGCATCCTTTCACGAAATCAAGTCATATTCCAAATGTCAAGCACAGAAAATAAGAATCATATTCTATATGAACAGCCCGATATAAACTGTTTCTGTAAAATGAAGTGGGTCACGGGACAATAGATCAGTACGCCGTCCTCCGTTTGACCTGCGTCCGGGAAGGTTTTTATTTGTAAAAACGCTGGGCCGATCGACGCAGGCTAAAAACGCAAACGTGTGAGTCCGCCTTTAAATAGATCCACTGCCGAACAACTATTTTGTGGAAAATGCTTAAGTATGCATTGCCGGGCTCATCTGACAGATGTGCTTAGATTATACATCCTGTGTTGGGCAAACACAGAATGGTTCCAAAAGGCCCTTTCCACACATGGCAATAGTTCAATATCATGCTACCCCTAAAATTCCCTCCTCAAAAGCAGCGAAACAAAATGTAAAGTAGTAAATGAATCACACCTTTTTGTTTTTAGCCTGCGTTGGCCTTGTGTTTATGAAAATTAAAAACGCTCCTCGAGCCCACAGGATACGAAGATCAGGCGCGGTGGACTGAAGTTTGTTTGCGCTCAAGGAGCATGTGCCGAGCGTTAGTCCACCGTATGACCTGCGTCTTTATGCATACAACGAGTGTTTTTAATTGCCAAAACACAGGGCCAACGCATGATAAAATCGCAAAGGTATGAGTCGGCCTTTATTTCTTTAGGTCATTTGCCCAGATACCGTATTCGAAATTCCTTATACAGTAACGCAATTATGTAGCTGTGCCAAAGAAAGAAAGACTACGCTATGATAACACAATATAAATCAAACATCAATTCAATGTCCCATTTTAAAGTTATTCAAATCGGAACCGGCTTGTGAATGTTGCGTCCGCACAGTTGAATATCCTACACGGCATACGGATCTATTATCCCATGACCCACTTTATTTTTACAGATAACGTTTACATTGCGTTTAATTTGAACGGACATTGAGACGACATGTGTGAACGGATTTTCAGAAGACATCCTGTTGAAGAGTAAATGTCAACTGCTGGTTACTATTCATGAAGGTACATTGAGACGCCCCCTTCCTCTTAAGTACGAATTATCGTGATGATGTGCTGCACTTCTTTTGCGCCTTCCACGTGCTTTTGTTTGCTTTATTTCTACCGCCCGTAGAGGTATGAACTGTGCGTATGGGTGTGTACAAGCATAGTAAACCAGTTTAGTTTAGGACAATGTGACCTGATATTCCAAAGGTTTGGTAAGCTAATGCATTTCCATAAAATCATGTCGAACGCCAATTCAGTTCTCCTTTTGTAATTCTATTCAAAAATCGGAACCGACTTGTGATTGTTGTGTCCGCAAAATTCAATACACGGCGTACGGATCTGTTATCTATGGCCCACTTTATTTTACGGAAAACGTTTATATCGTGTTTAGATATGACAGGAATTTCAGACGGCATGTGTGAAAGGATTTTGAGAAGACGTCCTGTTGAAGAGTAAATGTCAACTGCTGGTTACTATTCATGAAGGTACATTGAGACGCCCCCTTCCTCTTAAGTACGAATTATCATGATGATGTGCTGCACTTCTTCTACGCCTTCCACGTGCTTTTGTTTGCTTTATTTCTACCGCCCGTAGAGGTATGAATTGTGCGTATGGGTGTGTACAAGCATAGTAAACCGGTTTAGTTTAGGACTATGTGACCTGATATTCCAAAGGTTTGGTAATCTAATGCATTTACATAAAATCAAGTCGAACGCCAATTCATTTCTCCTTTTGTAATTCTATTAAAAAATCGGACCCGACTTGTGATTGTTGTGTCCGCAAAATTCAATACACGGCGTACGGATCTATTATCTATGACCAACTGTATGTTTACAGATAACGTTTACATGGCGTTTAATTTGAACGGAATTTGAGACGACATGTGTGAACGGATTTTCAAACGACATCCTGTTGAAGAGTAAATGTCAACTGCTGGTTACTATTCATGAAGGTACATTGAGACGCCCCCTTCCTCTTAAGTACGAATTATCTTGATGATGTTTTGCGCTTCTTCTACGCCTTCCACGTGCTTTTGTTTGCTTTATTTCTACCGCCCGTAGAGGTATGAATTGTGCGTATGGGTGTGTACAAGATTAGTAAACCGGTTCAGTTTAGGACTATGTGACCTGATATTCCAAAGGTTTGGTAAGCTAATGCATTTCCGTAAAATCAAGTCGATCACCCATTTAATGGTTCTTTGTAATGCTATTCAAATCGGAACGGCCTTGTGATTATTGTGTCCGCACAATTCACTACACTTCGTACAAATAGATAACGTTTATATCGTGTTTAATTTGAACGGACTATGAGATGACATCCTGTTCTAGAGTAAATGTCAACTGCTGGTAACTATTCATGAAGGTACATAGAGACGCCCCTTCCTCTTAAGTACGAATTATCATGATGATGCTTTGCACTTCTTCTACGCCTTCCACGTGCCTTTGTCACGTTTGTTTAGGTGAAGCACCGGTCACATAGGACCCCGGAAGCAGCACGATTCACCCCGACCCTTTGTTAATTCACAGTTAACTGCCTCAGAACAACGAGTCGGGGTGAATCGTGTTGCTTCCGGGGTCCTATGTGACCGGGGCTTGAGATCTACTGTTTGAAGAAGAACAAATTGTGCGTATATATGCGTGTACAAGTAAAGTAAGCCTGTTCAGTTTAGGAATATGAGACCTTCACATTTCTAGGGAGATGAAACCAGATGACAGGAAATAATCTATGTAACATTAAAGGGGAATTACACCCGGACAATAATGTACGGTCAGTAAAAGAAGAAAAATCAGATGAACAAACTGTGAAAATTTGAGCAAAATTGGATAGTTCGTTCAAAAGTTATGAATTCTCAAAGTTATTATTTTCACCTATGCTGGGCATCCTTGAATTGGCATGCATATAGCTAATTAGCATAATCTGTGATGTCATACATGGAGAACTCCTCATTCACTTTGTATATAAATTTATTGAAAATGGATCAATATTAAATTTCAAATGAGGAAGCAACCCCGTTCTTTCTGGATTGGCAAACGTACACGCACAAAATGGCTGCCAACATGGAGAACTCTCCATTCGCTTTGTACACAAAATTTCACATTTTCCTCTTTTTGAAATAGAGAAGAAATTATCGGAATTCCACAAAATTTATTTGCTTAATGTGATGCAGAAAGTTCAACCGTATCCAATTTATTTTAAAGATGGTTCGATCCCAATTCTGGTTTTCTCATCATAGCATCTATACATTGTAGTAAAAACAGTTGTTAAGTTCTGGCACTTGCTTTTCAACTAGAGGATCGGCGGTTTGAAACGAGAAATTTTTTACAAGAACAAAAATTGTGAATTTTATTGATCCTAAAAATGGCTTTATTTTCAAAATAATTTGACTCCTAACATTACAGCATCATTATTTGGACAGTTTGTTTTTACTGAATAATATATATATTCACTTGTGGCAGCACAGGAACAGATTACGTGATTAATTCCAAATTGGTTTGAGGATAGATCGAAATAGCTGGAGACAGGAATTTAAAGTAGAGCTATTTTTGGATCCCTTCGAACTAAACTCCTCGTAAATCGTTTATTTTCGGCTTCCTACTTATATGCGTGCATCGGAACATTACGTTTACCGTCTACATGGGACAAATCTGCCAAGTTGTAGTAAATGTAAGTATTGCAGCCACGAAATTACAAACTCAACAAAAAAAAAACCTAATACTAAAACAACACAATATTTCTAAGGAGAAAAGAACGATAGAATATTCATATTCATAGCAATAATGAAAAAGTAAAAGTAATTTCAACTCAATAGATGTCTTTTACACAATGTATATTATTAAAAAGGGCATTTTTTCTCAACCGGCAGCTAGTCAGGATTAAAGGACGGCAGAATAAGGTTCGTCCAAGCACCAAAAACACCATATTCGTAAAATATGCTTGCCTTTCATAGGACACTTAAGTAGTGTTAAATATCCTAATCCATTCTTGCAGAAGATATTAAATTAGCAATAGATTATACATACTCGAAGTTTGTATAACATAACACAGTATCTTAATTCAAATGCTAAATATTAATTTCTGAGTTTAATTTCTTTAACAATGTGCGCGCTTTCAAATATACCCCGACATTTATACCGCAATCGGTTCATTATACTATCAAATAATAGTAAAATGAACAAACGCAACTTTTTTCATTGAATCTATATTGTGTCGTTCTTTTAAAAGAATAATGTTCTAACAATCGATGATTTTCGTCAGTGATAGAGGGCACATGACAAGAAGGTTAGAGTTGATATAGCATAAGTATCATTGATAAATGCCGATGAACTTTAGTAAATATGATTTAAGTCAATTAAAATGTGAAAGAGATTCAGCAGCCTAACATTATTTACGTTATCACTCGATACAGAAAGCAAATATGAATAATGGCCCAAGGAATACAGCATTATCAATCTGAATGCTTTACGGGACGCCAAGTTGGCAATGACTTATTTCGTAAAACAATTTGAATGAAGCCGGGAGTAATTGGAGTAATTCTGCTGGTTCAATGAAGGTCGAAGAACAAACTGATTAATTCTCAAAGTGTCACAGTGAAGTTCACTCTTCGAAATTGATAATAAACAGTGGACATGTTTAGACTTTCTTCTACAGGCACACAGTAAAACGGGTGCTTTCAAATTCCTATATGATTTACACTCATCAGACTTTAGCTCTAGAAGAGAAGAAAAATAAGATGAACAGAAAAAGAAGATAAAAAATAGATAAAGCAATGTAAAATTAGGAATATCGGACCAATAAAAGGAAGTGGCTTTTTCTGAAATGAAAATTGCCATTTTGTTGACGTCATAGATGCACAACCAACCATTTATTCAATGCATATTAATATTGCAAATTTTTACTTTTGGCCGACCTTAATAAAAAATAATTTCGGTGAAAAAATGTATCGGAGAGCTTTTGCGTGCATTCACTTTATATTCTTCTTTGTAAAAATCCTTTAGGACAAAATATGAGTTTAGTATGTCATATTCATAATAGTTGTGTAATTGCAAACATGAAATTCTTAGATGTTCTTTTATTAAGAGTAGAATATGCATAAGCGGGCCATCTCCAGAAAAAAAATAATTGGTTGAACGATGAATTTTCTGCAGTGCAAACAAAGTAAGTGGTAAGTAGTGCATCCATGTCGTCTTCAAATCAGCAATTACCGTAGTCTGGCTTTTGTTCATTGATTTGCCCAGATTATGATTAAATCGTAGCACATCGCTGTCGCTTTCCAACCAGAAGGTCGGAGGTTCGAATCCCACCCATGGCGTTAATTTCCTTCAGCAAGAAATTCATCCACACTGCGCTGCACTCTACCCAGGTGAAAAATGGGTACCTGGCAGGAATTTATTCCTTGGGATGCTTGAGCGCCTAACTGGCTTGCTCGGCAGTTATAGCCAGGGTAATAATATGGTACCTAGTATCAAGCGCAGTAGAGTATATGCATATAGTGATTGCGCTATATAAATGGACCTATTATCATTACATACATGTAGTAGTTGCTGGAATATTTCTTCAAGTCGCAATTAAAATAAAAGATAAAAAAAAAAGAACCTTCACATTTTAACGTCTGTTGTCGCTTGGTGTTTGCTTCCCAACGAGCATAGCAGTATGAACATTCGATTTATTCTATTTTCACTCCACCCCTCCAATCTGAAACGCAAACCCTTAAATCAACTCTGACAGCTTGATTATTGCCGCAACATTATTTTCATGAACTTCAATTTATACTCGAAAATGTTGAGGAATATAAAAAGTTCGTCAGAAGCCACGGGAGAAACATTTCATCATCCAACGTGGGATTATTTTCTAGCCCGCGGCCGGTGTTTTAAATCATCTTTGTAACAAAGACATGCCGTGAAATTTAAAGCATTGCAAACTTGTTTCGTAAGTGAAATTAAATAAGGCGCTATATTTCCGAGAAAATCCCAACTCAAGTTATGATGCTTGAAAAGGGGTTACAAGCCAAAGGGGTAAAATTTCATTTTAAAATAAGTTAAAGTACCTCAAGAAACTCAACTCATCAAATATCCAGATTCGAAATTGAAAATATACAACGGATCCAAAACAATGAATTCAATGTAAGGAATACCGATATTCAGAAATAGAAGTGAATTTTAAAAGGCTGACTCCGTGCTCACACAATATTGTGAATATCGTCACCGATTTTACGAGGCGACCTACTAGCGAGGGGTGGTTGCACGAACCAGTCGTAACAATTCAATTGAATAATTGAAATAAAATATATTAAAATAACATAAATTAAAGTGGTATGTCTTGTATTTGACGCTATGTCGGGTTTCTACGTGTTCAGCTAGCGCCACCGTAGTTATAGGCCGGTTCGTAAAAACGTTGACGATATGAAACCCCAAAGCCAACAAATGGAATATTCAAAACTCTTTCACTGCTCAATTTTATGAAATAAAACCAAATAAGATATGACGCATAACAAGATTGTAGCTCTTCCCTTAAAAAAAATATTTAAATGATGTGTGTTATTGCATTCTCCTTTACTGGACTGTGCCAAGCATTTATAAATGATGGGAAACAAATGCATCTATTGATTTTTGGAAGAATGCATATTATGATTCACACGGCATTCGACATGTTCGATGAAATCGTCAGGGAAATTAAACATTACATGCGTTGAAATGATAATATCTTGTAATTGTTGTGTCGGGTAGAATATTAGCATCACGGTGAGAAGATAGAAGCAAACATTTATCAGTCTTGGCACTTCTGTGTCGAAAAAAATCCAGAAGAAACGAAATTAAAATCTTGTGACGTGATGCATCCTCAATCAAAAATGTATGCTTATTAGAATGCACGAGATATGAATGCGCCTCTACATCTTCCAAAATTCGAGCAGAAATTTTCCGAAATTCAGAGGAAATTGCATGTTGAGTGGACTAAAATTGAAACCACGTAGACAAGAAGATCGACCTTCGATCTGCATTCTTTTCCTGTTCTCGTTTTTTTTTTTCCAGAGAGTCATTATGATTGGTGCACGGACGCGGGGAAATTTTGGGGATTTTCTCTCTCCTCGCCGCTTCGGGAAGGCTGGATTTTATTTGTACAACTTCTTTAACCTTTTAAGCAATGATGAGTCAATTTTTGTTAATCAATCGTGTTGACTAGTTTGCTCCGTAATATTCTTCTACTTAGGCTAAAAAATTATGATTGGCTTTACGAAACATCTACAAAGTGACTATAAAATTAAAGTAAGCGGTAAAGAAATCAAGCGGTAAATTATGAAAAACACATTATATCATGAGAAAAATCATTTCATTGAACTCAGTTCAGTGAAAGAGTCAAATTCCTTTAGATCTGACTTTAACATCAGGTTTTTATCACGGAATTTTAAAGATTTAAAGACCGAAATTGAAACAACGTAGAGGACAATATCGACCTTCGATCTGCTCTTGATTCCTGTTCATGTTTTTTCTTTAGAAAATCAAAAGATGGGACACGGACGCGAGAGGAGTTTGGGAATTTTTTCTTAATAGCAACTTCAGGAAAACTCATTCAACAGTTTGAGCGATGATGGGTATATGCAACATTAATAGAATCATCAAAATGACTACTAAATATTACTCTGTAGTATTTCTTCTACCTACGCTAAAAATTCTAATTGGTTTGAGGAAACGTTTATTAAAGATTTTAAGACCAAAATTGAAATGTGTACACAGATGGTTACATTATTAGTTATTCGTTATGTTTCTGTCTTATAATTTTCAATTGTTTATGTATTACTTCCATTACTTTGTTTTCTTTTGGACCTCCAAGAAGAACAGAGCCATTGATATACCAATGGCTCTGAATGGAGTGCTCCTTCCGTTATTTTAGAATGTGAAATATTTGTCTCTATGTATTGAATTTTAGTTGTATATATTCATGTATATTGTTTTCCATGTATTCTGATTATTTTTATGACGGTAAATAAAACCAAGAACCAACCAATCATGTTGATCTTGTTCCAGAAAGTCACAAAATGATGCCCCGATGGGAGCAGTTTGGGGTATTTCTCTTCCGTGGCCGCTTCAAGAGTCTCCATTAATTGAAAATTAATTCAAATCTGATTTTTAATCTTCGTGGTCTTGATGCGTGGTAGTGATGGTGAATATGGAGACATGCTTATTAATACATTTTTATTTAATACGTAATTAGAATAAATCGTTATACATTCGTCTGTTCGTACAGTGCTAGAGAATTACTCCAGCCACTTAGGCGATATATGTCAGTTTGTATCTGAGTGTCAAAGCTCATATTCAAGTTTAAATAGTATAGCTCTGTTTTTTGTATGATTGCATGTATGTATAATGCTTATGTTGATATGTCACTCTCATACCCCGAGAGGTGGCCTACAGAGTCAATAATATCTGCCTATCCATCTATTGAAATTGTTATAATTGTTATATTCCGAAGTAGTCTAAAAAACAGGCCGGTTTCAACTCCTTTCTATCCCTGGCCCCACGACTCTGGAATAGTCTCCCTGCATCTCTCCGCAATACCAAATCACTCAACCTTTTCAAGAAACACCTCAAAACCCATCTTTCTAATTCCTAAAGTAGCTGAATTTATGTATTTATAAGCAGCGCTTTGTATCCTCTGGAAAAAGCGCTGTGTGAATTCAATTATTATTATTATTATTATTATCATTATTATTATTATTATTATTATTATTATTATTATTATTATTATTATTATTATTATTATTATTATTATNTCTTTCTTATATGGCAGTCATCATGGTCATACCACCAGACTGACCCAGTCCTGCTATCAAATCGCAAGAACCATGATAACAGAACTGTAATTATTGATGTATTATTACGTTGAAAATTGTATGTTTTGATGCTATTTTTCAATCACAATTGTACAAATTCGTGGATTAAAGCAAACGATTTCAACAGCAGAAAACGTCATATTCTCTCCGTTCCATCTGTGCCCCTTCCTATAAGATTCCGAAGTCTAAAAAAACAGGCCGGTTTCAACTTTTTTCAGTTCCTGACCCCACGACTCTGGAATAGTCTCCCCGCATCTATCCGCAATACCAAATCACTCAACCTTTTCAAGAAACACCTCAAAACCCATCTTTATAATTCCTAATGTAGCTGAATGTATGTAATTTTAAGCAGCGCTTTGTATCCTCTGGAAAAAGCGATATATAGATTTTATTATTATTATTAACATCGGTTTAGAGTCAATTATTTGATTTTAGATAATTCAGTTTTGTGACAGGGTTTTGTGACAGCCTTTAGCTGTGACTGCCCCATTAGCCGCTTCGGGAAGATTCCGTTTTATTTTGCACTTGCTGCTTAAAGACATTGTCACACATTGCAGTGGCACAATTTTAAAAATTCTCAAACCAAGCTGTCTGTCCTATATAAATATGTTCAGATAGATGAGAAATCAACAGAGGATCCAAAAATAAAGAAAATTATTCATGCACTATCAAGATATCTATGTACGTTGAATTAAAGCGTCAGGATGACGCATTAATTCATGTACAAAGCCTATGGAGGCGACGTTTTAGATTTTCGCTTGTTTCAAGCACTAAACGTTGATTTTAAAGCCTATTATTTTCCCAGTTTAGTTTATATGCACCATCAACCTTTCAGATAACCTCTAGGATCTTGCAGTTGAGAATTTTGTAAATGAAAACAATGTTAAACAATGGCTTTAATCCGTTCGAGCGATGAATTGTGTGCGTTCATACAATTAAATAAAACTCACGTGATGACTCATTTGCTCTATTATTTTCTTCTACTTACGCTAAAATGAAAATTGGTTTTCAGGAAACATCTATAAAACGACCATTATATTAAAGTAAGCTGTAAATAATTCATTATTCAAAACGTATATCGTGACAGATTCGTATCAGTGGAACTCATATCAGTGAATAAAAGGCAAAATTCATTTAAATCTGACTTTATTACCGTTTATCTGTAGCTTTTTATTACCATTTTAAGGATTTAAAACATCCAAATTGACAACAGATAGACAAGTAGTTCGACCTTCGATATGCTCGCTTTTCCTGTTTCAGAAAGTCACAATTGACGCACGGAAGGGAAGAGTTTAGGAGATTTCTCTATTTTATTTACACTCTTTCCTACAAATTAATTGACAACAGATTTTTAGTCTTCATGGTCTTCGTGGTATTCCCGTTGAAGTTAGAAATATACTTATTAATGCATGTTTGTTTGATTAATGATTAATGCAAACAAATCGCTCTACACTCGTACTGGTTGAAAAGTAAAACAGCCAGTTAGGCGGTACATGTTAGTTTGTAACTGTCAAAGCTCATGTATTCAAGTATGCGGTTACTCTATTGTGTGATTGCATGTATTCGTTGTATTTATTTTGATACGGCACTCTCATACCCCGAGAGAGAATAGTCAAGAAGTTATATCTATAATCCATCTATCAAAATCGTCATAATTCGTATGATGATATGAAATACAGTATCATACGAATATCACGCACATAAGCTCCCAAGATGGTCAAATAGCCTTTAACAATCAAACGAAATACGCAAAATAGGAATAGAAAGAAATTACACCTACATGAAAATACATCTTTATAGGTGATTGATATGTACATTGTGTTTACTTACTGATTTTAAAGGCTTCAATTTGTACGTTTAATTCAAGTTTATTGCCAAGTTTATTTCCAAGTTTGTAAAACAATTTACAAAGTTAATAATTTGGAATGCATATCAAAAAACCTCGTTGGAACGTATATAGAATACGAATTCGCTTGATATCAAATTCAGTGTTATATCTATCTAATCGAGCAAGCACAAAGATACTTTGCAAACATAAACGGCTATTGACTTCTTGAAAAATATGCGCATTCTGCACACCTCCATAAACCCAGAAAATGATCTGAAAATGCACATATTTCTTGAAAGCACCAAAGAGCGGACTGGATAATTCTCTCCACTGACAAAAAGAATTAAAAGTAAATGTCTAGGACAATCGCTTCATTACCCTAAACCTTTTATTCCACAAAATGGTGTTCACATCAATGACAATTGAATTTCAATGAATAAAGATAAGTTTAAGACGCAGCGGTCACGTATATATAAACGCCGTTTCACACCTTTGCGTTTTAGACTTTTTTGAAAAATAAATAAAAACGCCCGACAATCGCGCAGTATACGCTGACCAGTCAGTGGACTGAAATTCGACTTGCGCTCAGGGAGAGTACGCCGAACGTCAGTCCACCGTATGACCTGCGTCATTGTGCGTTCGGGAAGTGTTTTAGGTGTAAAAAAAAATCGCTTGGGCCGACGCCGACACACCTTTGCGTTTTACACCTTTTGAAAAATAAATAAAAACGCTCCAAAATCGCGCAGTATACGCTGACCAGTCAGTGGACTGAAATTCGACTTGCGCTCAGGGAGAGTACGCCGAACGTCAGTCCACCGTATGACCTGCGTCATTGTGCGCTCGGGAAGTGTTTTAGGTGTGAAAAAACGCTTGGGCCGACGCAGGCTAAAAACGCAAACGTGTGAATCGATCTCCTGGTAGTCACGAAATACCACCACAAAACATTTATCAAAACCACGCTGAATAAGTCAACTACCAATCCTGCTGCCGATTACCTAGTGGATCGAAAATATACATTGGGTGGAAGGCCACTTGTTTCGTATAAAATTAACTTAAAACAGGTCAGCAGAAAATAGCGTGGAATTATCACATTTTGTGCGTGTAACAGATTATACATACATTTCCCCAAAAATCCAAAAATAAAGCCAAAACACAATCAATTAATCAATAGCTCACCAACATTTACATATTCATCATTGCATTCTACGCATACGAATCTTCAAAAGAGAGAAGAAAACGAAATACGTTTACCTTACCGTTTCTCTCTTCTTTCTCCGCCGCTAGTGTAGTTCTTGTTACGGAAGTTTTTCTAAAGAAAAAGTCTCAACCAGAATCGAAGTTCCACTCTCTCGCCAAAAATCCTTCGGATCTGCTCGCGCCAATGGACTAATGCTCTCTAAAGTTCCAATGTTGTCCTTGAATGTTGTTTTATTTCAGCTGGGTTTAAACAAAAAAAAGAGTCTCTCACCAGTCGAAATTGTCCCGTGCCTTGTCGTTTCAAATCTCTTTCTCTCACCGTCGCGTTTACAAAAGGGCCTTTTTCATCAGACTTCGTCTTTTCCCCGCGTTCTATTACTGAATGCGCCGCCATCAACTTGTTCGCTCGAGATCATGCTGGCCTGTGATTGGCTGCTTGACAGGCTCGAAGCGATCGCTGATTGGCTGGTGTACTTAGAAGTGCCTGATGACGACATATGTGTTAGATGTGGATCCGTCAAGAGAGGGTGGCTTTTCAGAAAAAGACTTTCTCTCCATCTCTCTCTCTCTCTCTCTCTCTCTTTCTCTTTCTTTCTCCGTCTCTCTTACACCCCCTTTCTCTTTCGTTATCTCTCGTATATAGCAAAACCGTTATTTCCTTCCGTCTTTTAACCCCTTACTAAAAAAATGTCAAAGGCTTTCACTTTTCTAGAAATTTATTCTATTCTTTCACCTTTTCTTGAAAACAGTATTTCGCTTCAAGTTATGAGCCTTCTTTCCGGTAACAATTTCTTTCTTCTTCTTTGTCTCCCACTTTCTCTTATTTCATCCCTTCCCCACTCTCCCTCTCTCTTTCTCCCCC
>BQKZ01001058.1:17160-29829 GCA_036244855.1 Temnopleurus reevesii
AGTCTTGGGTATTCGTAGGGAATATTGAGTACTTTGTGATGTGGTTGATTGTTGGGTCCGTGTCAATTTTCCAAAGGCCAGAGTTCTTGCCCGTGTAAGACTAGAGATTTGATGTCTAATTGGTGTTTCCCGTACGTAGGTCTGATTCTTAGTCCGTGGAATGAAAGAACTCGCCGGTCTGCATCGTCTGAGACCTTGAGAAGAGGTGGGTGTCATTGTTGGAGTACTTGGTCGGGAGGTTGGTGAAGGTTGCTGTGAAGAAATAAAATTTGTTTTAGAAATCGAGGAAGAAAAGCGAGTCGGTGGAATGGTTTGTGGACAAGATCTAAATCGGGATGTCATAATTGTAGCTGTAGTCATGGTAAACGTGTTTGGTAGAGCCGTAGGGGCTAGTGATCGAGGAATCACATGAGGAGTCGGAGAAGCAGTCGGAGAAGGAGTTGGTCGTCGAGGAGACGGAGAGGCAGTCGGAGAAAGAGTCGGAGAAAGAGTTGGTGGTCGAGGAGTCGGAGAAGCAGTCGGAGAAGGAGTCGTTGGTTGTTTATATACCGTACCATGCGAAGCCGATTGCGTCGCGTATGCAATTTGATGTCCAGATTATCTCAAGGGAACGAGATAATAATTCGAGTGAATGAGATGATAAAAAAAACATGCGCCTTTCCATGTTCCCTCCGGGGTTCTGTATGTTTCTGAGGGAACCCTGAATCCGCTGTGTAGATATTTCGATATCAAAGCTGAAGATTATATAGCCAAATTTACTCAAAACCGAATTCTAGGAGGAAACCCTCTATGAGAGTAATTTGGTTGACCTTTTTGACAGAAATTAATCAATGGTGGCTGTCTTCCACCCTGAATATCACAGTACCACTAACTACAAATGCAAAATCCTTATTACCGTTCACGATTCTGTAATAATTGGATAATCCTAAAGAGCGAAGCTGGTATAGAAGGATTTGGTGATCAACCGAATGCCAATTCTTCCCTAGAAGAGCGCCATGGATGCTGCAGTGTGCAGTAAGCCAGCCTTTTTTGTTGGGTAGCTTCCTTCCTGAACTCTCCAAATAATGAAACACGTCTTTTTGTATCAGGACTTACTCTGACACAAGGCTATCAACTTTCCTCTTAATGTTCAGGTTCTCCTGAATCAATATTCTATGTTGTGAATGAAAAATATTGTGTTGCTGCTTCGCTTTCAGATATAAAGTGTTGTGGTATGTCTATGACATCAGCTGCTCTTTTTCTTCGTTAACTCTCCAAGTTATGAAACCTGTCTTTTTGTATCGGGACTTGCACTGACACAAGACTATCAACTTTCCTCTTAATGTTCAGGTTCTCCTGAATCAATGTTCTATGTTGTGAATGACAAATATTGTGTTGCTGCTTCGCTTTCAGATATAAAGTGTTGTGGTATGTCTATGACATCAGCTGCTCTTTTTCTTTGTTAACTCTCCAAGTTATGAAACCTGTCTTTTTGTATCGGGACTTGCACTGACACAAGGCTATCAACTTTCCTATGAATGTTAAGGTTCAGCACCTGGATCGATATTATGTTGTGAATAAAAGTATCATGTTGCTGCTTCACTTATAGATATTTGGTTGATATTTTATAGATTTGGTATGTCTATGACACCAGCTGCTCGCCTCCATTCATCATATTTATTGTCCCAGCCAGTTTAATGCACTATGCCAGTGATTAGCAACAAAAAAGGCAAAACTAGGCGGAGTTTAAGGTGGTGATTGTAGTTTAATCAAGAGCAGTGGCTAAGACGGCGAACACTGTATGATATCAATAACAGCAACAACAACATACGTGTATTGTTAACCATTAGAACGATGTCTGTCATAACACTTTCGCAACTCCATCTTCCTCCTTTAGCTTTAAGAATATAAAATAGAAACAATTTTTTTTATTTACCAAGTTTCATGCTCAGTACGATTGCGTTGAATGTTGGGACCATCAGCAAGCTTCTTATAATCTATTCGGGGTGCACGTCCACTTGTCATCTCTTGTCGGGCTGATTCATCCATGTGTTTAGTCTAACTCCATCGTCCTCCTTAGTCTCAAGAATATAATAGAATTTTTTTCGGATGACCAAGTTTCATGTTCAGTACGATTACGTGGAATGTTGGGACCATTAGTAATGTAATGTAACGGTTTGTTACTTAAAGACACAAATAATGGAGCATGTATTAACACAATGCTTCATATAGTTATACACTTGTCTTTATTGGGTGGCGTTCCAATTAATAATTTACTCACAACAGATCAGTTGTAAAAGTTCAGCACTCGATATAGTCAAGTGGGAAACAACTTTCAGAAAATGAGAGAAGTCCCGATCAGGCAAGTCCAGAGCAAGTCAATATGTCTTGACTCTATGCCATGAGAGGGGTGATCTGAAGTGGGGTCTGGAATCAGCCCCAAAATTTTGGCGTGTCAGCCAACTTGCAATATTAGAAAAGGGTGACCAGTTTTAGGGTAGTGGCAGTGTGACCAATCAGAAGGCGCTAAAGTTGCTGGAAAGTGAAACTGGATGGGGTCGGTACTTAAAGAGTGTTTCTCTTGACCAATCAGAAAGAAGGTACATTTTTGTCCAAAAGGGGGAAAGTTGCTGAGGAGGAATATTTGTGAAATAAGAACTGCATTATATCTATGACACGTAATAGGCTCAGATGTCTAGGTTTAATGGACAGGGTCTGGGTTCACCAGACATCCCGAGGTTACATCAACCCAGAAATTCATGTATGTGGCTGGACAATGTCATGAATGACATTGAGCAGTAATATGTTGGAATTCATGTGTTTTTAACTCAGAATTGTAAAGGTCAAAGAGTAAAAAGGGAGGAGTGTTGGGGTGCAGAAAAGGGGAATATCAAAATGTCTAAAATACACATTACAGTAAGCTTCGTATAAACTATTTGTGGTGCTCGTCCACTTCTTCTCATCTCTTGTGGGGCCGATTTAGCCATATGGTTAGTCCTGGAGAAAGAAAATAGAATTTGAATTATCTAACCATTGAGATGGGTTCCTTTGATGTCTTTACTGCATGATCCTCTGTGCTACACTATCCTTTGTGCGAATAACATGATCATTCACTGCCGTCCTTTAAATGCAATGATGCCCTTCAATTTTATAAACCAAGGAGATACAGCTGGTTGGTTTTATGTCGTCGTTCCTCCTTTTAGCAGTCTGCCTGTCATCTCCATCGGTCACATTGAGGAGCAATATACTCTCTCTGGATACAGCTCAGAAGTTCCATCTCAGCTTCATGTAGTTCAGAGACATTCAATGTTGCTCTGATGACAGGACTTTTGACAGTTGCTAAATGTGAAAGCTTGACGTCCTTATCTAAAGACAACGCTGTTGTCTCAAACATAGGGCATAGGGCATTGGCACGGTTCCAACTTGAAAGATGCGCTAGACGACTTGCATCAAAGATGTCACCAAGTGTTGCTTGTGGAGACAGGGTTGTCGATTTCTCTGAAGAATTCCTTCTTTACGTTCCCAAACCAATTCTCCACCATTGCATTGGACACTCTTCTTGGAATTGCTCTGACGCTTTTTCTTGATGGCTGATCACTGATCTAATCTTTCTATGGGGGTGTTGTTCAAAATCAACTGCAAATCAACTGCAACTTTCCAAACTGTAATGCGCATTTTCATTTGCGCACGGCATGCGCATTTAACAAGACGCGCATGAAACGATGATTCTGATTGGCGTATTGCGATCAGCTGCAACTTGCGATCAATTGCAAGTTTTGAGCAACACCCCCTTAGTCTCATAGAAGTGTAAGACTGCATATAGGTCACTAGTTTTACAGGGTAGGGCCGGCACACATCAAATAAGGAAAGTTGAGTCAGTCGAAAGTTCAAGTTCAATATCACAGTTTAACCCAGCACAAGGGTAATACCAATAGCTACATGTATCCAAAATAAGGTAAAGCAGTAGTATAGCAGTGGTATTAAAAACTCTGCACTACTTGTGTCAGCCACTAGGGGCCCGGAGCACTAAAATATAGGAGAGGTGGAGTCCAAGACTCACACTCAACCAAAAAGCCAAGAGTGAGGCTGGCTTTCTTCTTTTATCTTAGTATTAATATTATGGGATGGAATGCTGTAATTATTATGGGATATACCAAGTTCCATGAACACATTATTTAGTACATGAATGTGACACATCAATGGTCATGTCTGTCACCACTTGGTGGTGCGCTTAACCAGCGGCCGAACATGCTAGGGCCAACTGACCTTTTCTTGAACCACAAATAAATAAACACTGATAAAGGTAGTCTTACAGAAGCACTGCACTAGAAGGCATCTTCTCTTACTTCCTTTTGTTGCTCGCAGTCCTACTTCACCCTTTGACATTGAGGAAGGTTTTACTTATGACTTGGTCTTGTCTAATTCTCTGATGATTTCTACCAAAGAATTCCTTTTTTAGGTTCCCAAACCAATTTTCCACAATTGCATTGGACACATTTTTAGATATAGCATTGACACCTCTTGCATATATTTCTACAACTCCAAGAAGAAATGTACTCCATAGGGGAAATATGTGCACCAATTAATATATCAGCATGCATATCTGTCAAATGGTGTAATAGTCATTTGTACTCTGCTTACGTTTTCACCATAAATTGCTTGAATTTTACTGTATAATGTTCTTGGTTTTTAGAAAACATGTAGATTGTACCTGAATATCTCTACTACATGAATAAGATCATCTGTTTTGGTAAAACTAGACGTTGGCGTTAACTAGACCTTGGCACGTACTTGAGAAGACTCCCGTCCCAAGAACAAACTCACGTTAATGAGTTTAACACGAACATAAATGGTACATGACTGGAAACCCTCTGCACCAACAAGCAGAGTTACAGATATTCACAGAAGAAGTAAGATAAATTCATGGTTTCCATGTCGGAGCCTCCTTTGGCGTCCATCCTCACACAAGCGAAGTGTAATGTCAAGTGCATTCGTTTTGGGCATTCTCGTAAACAGAACATAAAGAAAGGAATGCCCGTCGTGGCGTTTAATGGGCAATAACAAAAGAAACAGGAGCGTTCGGCTAGAACATGCAAAGTTTTACCTCGATCATTTAAAAAGGTTTGAGTGGAAGAAAATAATGCATTTTCTACAATTTTACAATCATGACAAATTAAACATAAATTAAATTTACTAAATGACAATTTTTTGTAATCCACTCGTGACAATCATCCTTCAATCATCTTCTGTAATCGCAATGATGCTCTTGAATTCTAGAAACCACGGGCATTGTTCCCTGAATGTTAGTTCTGTGAATGTTAACCCTAACTAGGCCGGACTATTTTGGGAGTTCTTATAGCCGGGGGNGTCATTTGTACTCTGCTTACGTTTTCACCATAAAATGCTTGAATTTTACCGTACAATGTTCTTGGTTTTTAGAAAACATGTAGATTGTACCTGAATATCTCTACTACATGAATAAGATCATCTGTTTTGGTAACACTAGACGTTGGCGTTAACTAGACCTTGGCACGTTCTTGAGAAGACTCCCGTCCCAAGAACAAACTCACATTAGTGAGTTTAACACGAACATAAATGGTACATGACTGGAAACCCTCTGCACCAACAAGCAGAGTTACAGAGATTCACAGAAGAAGGAAGATAAATTCATGGTTTCCATGTCGGAGCCTCCTTTGGCGTCCATCCTCACACAAGCGAAGTGTAACGTCAAGTGCATTCGTTTTGGGCGTTCTCGTAAACAGAACTTAAAGAAAGGAATGCCCGTTGTGACGTTTAATGGGCCATAACAAAAGAAACGGGAGCATCCGGCTAGAACATGCAAATTTTTACCTCGATCATTTAAAAAGGTTTGAGTGGAAGAAAATTATGCATTTTCTACAATTTTACAATCATGACAAATTAAACATAAATTAAATTTACTAAATGACAATTTTTCCAATCCACTCGTGACAATCATCCTTTAATCATCTTCTGTAATTGCAATGATGCTCTTGAATTTTAGAAACCACAGGGTGTGTGCGTGCATAGAGCACGAACAGGTACATGCATTGTGTGACTACATCACACACATACAGCATTTCTCTATCCTCAGTCACCATGACCCAAAGTTGCCCATTTGCTAAAAATATAACTGTTTACTAATCTTCAGATATTCTTCAAATATTCATAACTTTCTTATCTATAGTCTGTTTTCGCTCAAACTTTTTAGACTGTTTATCTGATTATTGCGATTCAATAATCGGAATATATTTACGGCATGGATACCTTCTATAAAGAAGTAATGTAATGGGTCTCCAGTACGATTCGGTGCTTATGGTGCAGGCTTTATTTTTTCAGGTTTCTCATCATTTTCCCTTTCTGCTCCACTGACTAGCCAATTTTCCAAGGAATCTTCTGCAAGGCAGGCAAATGGATTTCTTTACCACCAATTTTCTGCTCTAACATTCCTAGTTTCGTATCTAGCTTTGTGTCCAACATTTTCTCAAATGATAAGAGCAAAGGCAGTTGTTCTGAAGTCAAATCAGAACTGAGAGGAGCCCCAACCGCCGATGGCTGACGTCGTCTTTTTGCTCCCCCGGACGGTCCTGTATGCTTAGCCATCACGTTCCGTACAATCAATCACAATGAGCTCAAAACCGCAAGATTTAAAAAGTCCATTCAAAAGCTGCGTGAAAGGGAGGGAGGGCGGAGCTACGTGTCGCCTGCTCACGAATCCATAACTGCTAATGACTGCTATAGACTGTTTATCTCATTATTGCGCTTTCAATAATCGGAATATATTTAGGGCATGGATACCTTGGTCTCCAGTACGTTTCGGTGCTTATGGTGCAGGCTTTATTTTTTTTCAGATTTCTCATCATTTTCCCTTTCTGCTCCACTAGCCAGTTTTCCAAGGCATCTTCCGCAAGGCAGGCAAATGGATTCTGTAGTTGCAGAATAAAAAATCCAGCATCGGTGACAATGTTCCAACGCACGCTAGTTACACCAAGCAGAAATAAAGAGTCCAAACATGCCTTGTGCAGAGAGTGAACTTTTATTTGACAATAAGCACCTTGTGTGCAACGTAGTCAGGGTGTATGGGTACGTGTGTGTACAGTATGTGCGTGTACATATGCGTGAGCGTGTAGATTTGCATGAGCGTGTACATATACACATGAGCGTGGTTTACAACTTTTTGCCAACCGGGTTTTTAACAACTTCCCTCAGCTTGTGATTGAAATTTCTTGTCAATTTCTATTCATGGCGAGAGTAGCTTCTTTACAGCTTGTTTGACTTGAATTCTCCCAACAAGTGAGACTTTCTGTGATGTAATATTCTCCCCCATGCCCAAGTTTATCCCAAACGGGTTTAGACAGAACAAGGGCCCTATTGATAAGAATGAAGTAATATGACCCACTTGTCCTTGGCTGGTCTGGCTGTGCATACCACACAACTGCATGTAATATAAACATTATAATTTGTAGTCATGTACATAGAGGTTTAATTAGAGAAGAATAAAGAGATAAAGGAGAAAGAGTGTGCAGAAAGAGGAATGTTTTCAGAAAAACATACTGTTCAACATTTAGGAGTATAACATAATTATTAGTCATTGATAAATGATCATTGATCATCAATATGAATTAAAATAACTTGTAAAAATCTGCCATAACAGATTCCTTTCAACGTTCTTGAATCCCATGTATTGTCTACCAGGTACCTTACGGGATGATTGGGTCGCTTTTAGTTCTTTTATCGAAATGTCTTCGTCTTTGTATGCATCAGCATTTTTTACTCTACCTTTATGAGAAATATCAATCAGGAACGTAATGAGTTAATATCAGGAGCGACGGTGTTAGTAGCTGGGTCGAGATGAAAGGTACTTATACCTTTCTTATTTGCACTTTTTATTTGGTCATCAATGAGTGAGAGTAATGGTGATATTATGATAATGCTACTTTTTTGTTCACGGCTGTGGTTTGATAAGTCGCATACCCATGGCAGGGCTTGGTAAACTAATGATTTCCCATATCCAGTGGGAAGGACAACTAAAGTGTCCCTTTTACTCAATAGAGTATTTATCGCTTGTTCCTGCTCAATGTTCAGGCTGACGTCTAATTGCACCTCAATATATTTCTTAATGTCAGTGTCCATACTTATAGGTGATGCAGCTCTCTCAACAACAAACTACACTAAAATGTGAAAACCCAGGGGCGGTATTCTGGTAGGTGTCTTATCTCAAAATATTATCTTATCTTTAAATTGCTATTCTGGAAGCACGGTATTCTGGTAGGTGTCTTATCTCAAAATATTATCTTATCTTTAAATTGCTATTCTGGAAGCTGTCTTATTTCGGTGTCCTAACTTTTGTCTTATCTCCCCTGCGCGTCATAAAAAGCGTGCAAGAGATGAGATAAATTGGTATTCTGAAAAGTGTCTTATCTTTTGTCTTATCTTATCTAACGTTTAATTTCTCATAGAGATTTTGGACACCTCCTAGCTGTCTTATCTCTGCCATGGCGGCAACTTTTCTTGCATTAAACGTCATTAGGGAATGGGTTATGTTAAGAAACGAATGTCTGATTATAAAAGACCAATACAGACTTCAAAAAAAGTTCTTTTGTTTTATTTTTTATGAATTTTGTTTACGTGCGACTTGATGCAACAGGGTGAATTTTCTTAATATGTGTTCAAAACAAACACGTGATAATTAGGACAATTAATTTGCTAGCGCGCAGTACGCGAAGTATTTCAGCGTATTGAAACTGAGTTGCGCGCAGGGGCTTCAGCTAAGGTTTTCATTGGTCAATGAGCTTGAGAGAGGAATGGAACATTGATTTCGATTGGTTGTTTGAGATAAGATAGGCGGGCCCTAAGAGAGATAAGACAGAGAAAAGAGAGTTTTCAGAATACCGATTTAAGACTGTCTTAGCACTGTCTTATCTTATGGAGATAAGACAAAAGATAAGACACCGAGATAAGACAACTACCAGAATACCGCCCTTGGTCTGAAGAGTTCTTATATTCAGGGGAGATCAACTTTCCCAACTCAAGTTTTATGGCAGATGTAGTGCCTTACTTGGGAATTCCAACATTTTTATCTTGAGATTGGATTATATGGGATTAGGGGTTTGGGCTATGTCAATCAAGGTGGACTTCATTATCATATTTATTGCGAGTCTCTTCTGATAATGATATATAAAACAAGCAATTTCCCCTTTTTAGGAATGTTATATAACTTGCTATGTGTGAATGAAGACATATAAAAAAAATGTGAGGATGAAACTAAACAAAAATTGGCAATTTCTTTCCTAAGGTCCGAGAAGTGCACTTCCCAATATTTTCACTAAAAGAGCTTTGCCAAAGTAAAGCAAGACTTGTCTTCCATTGTTAAAGATTTTCCTTTGGAATTATGCACATTCAATAAAGCAAAATGCAAATTCAGTCATTATAAATGAGAACTTTCATGTAAATGCCTTCCATTTTCTCCCTTATCCCACAGACTTTGCCAAATTGTGTTGTAATGTAAAACTGAATTTCTTCTAAACTCAGTTTTATTTTGGTTGATTTTTATTTCGATACAGGCTTTTTTAAAGCTTGCTTTGCCAGTGCATCCGCCTGCTCGTTTCCTGCAGGCCACAAGGTGATAGTATCCATTCAAAATTAATTCTTATTCAAAAGTCATACGTAACTTTTCAAGTATTTCTGATACCACACAAGTCTCTTTCATATTCTTGATTGATTCAATGCGCCTAGTTTGAATCAGTTAGAATGACCGCTGATGTCGGATGATGTTCCTGTATCCATTTGAGCGCCATGAGTATAGCCAATTGCTCTGCTCAAGAAACTGAAATGTCACTCGTTTTGTAGCATTTAGGAATCATATGCCACTCCTGTACTTCCATTCACTTGCTTCGAGGCAGCTGCATTTGTAGACAGAAATGCCATTTTTTCTGAGTAACTTCATTTGCATCAGTATATGTTTCTTACTGATATGGTGTGATATCTCAAGCGAGACCATCCAAGTGGCCTCACCTTAAGGTAGAGGTGATGCTTTGAAACCACTCTGTGATTCCTGTTGTTCTCCAAGCATTTTGCTCTTGTTTGTCTTAATTTCTGATCCATCTGAGTGTGATTTGCACAGATAATTATATGATTGCGTAAATAATTATGTGGAAGATGTTGAGGAGGACAAGAACACAAGTGAAGAAATTTCCTCGGCTCATCAAACTCTCCATGATAAAAATAGTAATATGAATATTTATATAGCGCCGGTATCCGTCGGGTTTTGACGCTCGTGGCGTTTAACAGAAAACAATTTATATATACATAATTGAAACTACTAATTACATGAAATAATACACCAGAAGTGATAGATTACATAAAACTGTTAATAAAGAGGTGTGTTTTTAAGGCAGCTTTGAATTGACTGAGGGACGATAGACTATCATGGTTATTAGCTGGTAATTTATTCCAAACTAATGGACCGGAGTGTGAGAAAGCTCTATCTCCCCAGAGAGTTTGTGTTTGAGGGGTAACTAGCAAGGATGTCTGAGATGAACGAAGAGATCGGGAAGGTTGATATTTCACAATTAATTTCATGTTGTAGGAAGGAGCTGAGTCATGCAAGGCACAGAATACTAGTACAAGTAGTTTAAAAGCAATTCTGTCATGAACCGGGAGCCATTGGAGAGATCTGAGAATGGAGGTAATATGAGTTCTACGTGAGGAAAGTGTTACTATACGTGCTGTAGTATTCTGGAGTTTCTGAAGGTGTGCAAGTTGTCCCTTAGGGAGCAGATAGAGTATAGAATTACAAAAATCTAAGCATGATGAAATTAAAGCATGGACTAGTTTTTGTGTGGTTGAACGACTCAGGTACTTCCGAATAAAACCCAAATTTCTCAGTTGATACCTGACTGACTTACAAATACTAGATACATGTGTTGACAATGACATAGAGGAATTGAACATGACACCAAGGTTTCTGCAATGTGGAGATGGACTGATTACACAATTAGATATTGATACATTGAATGACTTTATCTTAGAAAGATTTGTATCGGAACCAAACAAGATCAGTTCAGTTTTACTCTCATTCAATTTAAGCGAGTGATGTGTGATGTTACTCTCCTTTTGCAATAGTGTGTCTCGGCATGTGGGAGGTCTTTGGGATAAAGATCCTAATAAAAAACTTATAGCCCATACTACATACAAAGATACATGTAAATCAGAGACTTCTGTGATTTTGGGAAATCAAAATAATTACCCAAACCGCAAACAAATTTCATCAGAAATAAAAAATGGGAATTCTTTGTGAATAAGTTTGACACCTCCTTCTCTGTTTGATTATTCCAGGGGGCTGCCATTCTTTTAGCCATAAATAAACCATGCCCGGTGAACAAAAGAAGAAATTCCAGGACCATTCCTGTTTTTTCATTCCTTTCTCCCTGTAACTGAAACAAAATAATGCCGGTTATCAGGAGTAAAAATGCTTGTTACGTGAGCGCTTGTTCCAAATGGAGCTACTTCCTCGAAGAGATTCTTCTCTTTCCCTTGGCTGAAACAGAATTCAATTCATTTCAAATTTATTTCACCTTAGTAATAAAAACATGATAACAAAGTAGAAAAATATTACATAAACAATACAACGGTACAATGTAAAAAATGAAATTTCATGGTAGGTAAAAACAGCCAGAAAGGAAAGAGCCCTTGTAACGACCGACCGTATTGTACAAAAATCTTAGAATAATGTACCATAAAAACAATGACATTTACAACACAATACAAATTAACAATAACAATTACAAGAACAGAAACAATGACATTACCAAAATAAGCAATACATATAAGAAAAACAGCACCAGATTTTTGTGTATTTGTAGTATCGCTTTTTTATTAATACTGATATTGCAAATTAAAATTTGTGATATCACTAATTAAAATAAGTGATATCGCTAAATTGAATCAATAGTGATAACGCTAATTCCATTTTGTCATATGATTAATTCAAATTCTTGATATCAAGAATTCGATTTTGGGATATCAACAAATTGATATTTGACCATCACAAATTTACCAGCTCAGATTTTATTGTCTACAAAGTTCTGTTGTAAATCAATGTGAGCTCATGATATGATACATTCACAACAATTCTTATCAGAGGCAACTCAAGAAATATTGTGAATCTATTTTTTTTTCTTCATTCAAACATTTTCTGAAAACGTATATGTAAGTGTACTGTCACTAAACATGCTTTTTCAGTGATAACTTGTCTTTTATAAAAATATGTTTTATTTCAAGAAAGCAGGCATTGTGCACTCAGTTTAATTTTGTTGAACAAAATCTCCAGGTTTTCATTAGTTAAAAATGTGCATTATTTGGTTGAATGTTATAAGCAGAGCTGCCAACCAGTAAGATTTATCTTTTGTATAGTTTATTGCCCATTTGATACATTGTTGGAACATGCAAGGATATTTGTTAAAATATTTTTTTATGGATACAAGGTTGGCAGCATTGCACTCGATGATAATCCAGACAAGACATATATATATATATATAAAAATGAAATGAGTAAAGTTTAGAACGCAAGTGAAGACATAGTCCTCTAATAATGGGGTATAACCCTCAAATAAGAAAGAAAGTCTCGCTACTCTTCAGGTACCATGACACGAGACGAATAAAGTTAGAAAA
>BQKZ01001058.1:49897-67002 GCA_036244855.1 Temnopleurus reevesii
CATGATTGCACAAGGACCTAATCTGGTCAGATTCCTTGAAGACTGTGCTAAGTTCAGGAACTTGGTCCCTCAGTCCAGCACCACCGATGATGAGTGAGTACAATGAATGTAATTTATGTAGTATAAGATCCCACACAGCAGCCATTTGTCCACAAACTCTAGACATTTTAGTGGAATGCTTTATTTTTATTGGTAAGATCATTGCAAAAAGTGGCCTATATGTATCTGGTCAGATTCCTTGAGGACTGTGCAAAGTTCAGGAACGTAGCCCCTTTGTCTAAAACCACCAATGATAAGTGAGTGAGTACAAAGAATTCAATTTCTGTAAGATTGAGCAGAGCATGTCAAAATGAGCTAAGGGTCCACAAACTTTGGGTAGTATTTCATGTTCTCAAACACTGGGAAGTTTACTTGAATGCATTAGTATAGTCAAACCTGTCTGTAGTGGCTGCCCAAGGGAAACAGAAAAAAGTTACCTCTGTCGACAGGTTACCTTTATAATAATAATAATAATAATGGTAGTGCGGATTTATATAGCGCCTTTCCAGTCAGTATGACTGCTCAAAGCGCTTCCGATATTATTACCCGGTCAGTAGATGACAATTCAAGCCTAGCATCAAGGCAGCCAATTGGGCACTGACTTCATCAGAAAATATGTTGCTCTCTCCTACCGGTCCCCAACCACACCTGAGAAGAGTGCAGTTATTGTGGATTTTTTTTTGCTGATGGAAATTAACGTCGTGAGTGGGAATCAAACTGCAGCCCTCTGGTTGAAAGGCAAGAGCCAGTTCCACGACACCATGACAGGTTCTATACCACATATGTGTATTTTCATCTAGAGAGAATCAATTTAGGCTGCTTCTATAGACAGTGGCTGCTGAGACAGGTTTGACGTTATAAAGTGTCAAAATGTGGCATGTGGTCAGGAACGATCAGGAACACACCCCTTATATCTAGCCTACAGATGATGATCGAGTTCAATAAATGCAATTTATGTAGTGTAAGATCCAACACTACTTGTCAAAAGGAGCTATACATAGTGGCCACAGAGAATAGGAAGCATTTCATTGCAAATTACTTTTTTTCCTCAAAAACTGGGAAATTGACATGAATGTCAAAAGAATGTCAAAAAAGTGGCCTACATATTTTCCATGAGGACTACTCAAATTTCAATAGTCAATGGGTTTAGATATTTTTCTTTATTTCAGTTGATGTGAATTTTATGTAGACATAGAGTGTGATGTGAATTTTTACATTTTTTGTACTTTTTATCTTTCTGCAGTGACTATGACTCCAGTGCAGAAGATGAGGTGCAGCTTCTGACAGAGTCGCCAAAGGTCCAACAAAAGAACAAAAAGAGAACCAAGGGAGAGAAAGCTCCTTCTGCTTCCACAAGAAGGACAATTTTCGACAAGAGTCCAAGGGATGCTCCAGGAAATGGACATTCTGCAGACAGACCAGCTCCTGGAGATGGTACTGTGCAGAGGACTGAGGCACAGGATGGAACGGATGTTGAGAACAATAATACCGAAAAGACCGTTCCGCAGGATGCTAGTCAAAGGAGAAGGACAGGAGATCCTGTGGATTTTCTCACAGTGATAGAGGAGGGGGAACATGCAGGTGGCCATGAGGAATCTCCTGGAGGCAATACAGACTTTGGAGTAAATGACAGATTAGTAGGTGGAGATGGTGAAGCTGTGGCATCGAAGAACCCTCGGAAATCCGAGCTTACGACCCCGGAGGTTTCCGGAGGTTCCGCTGGTAAGAAAAGGAGAGGGAAGAAGAAGAGACGTCTTTCGCTGCGGGTCAGGGATGGTAGAACTTTAGCCATCATGAAAAGAGGAGTTGATGCGGTCCAAGGTGGTCATAATGTTGCCCAGGGAGGTATTGCGCAGGAAGCATCCACTGTCCTCACAGGAATTGCTGGTGAGGAGGAGCCAGTGGTCCAAGAAGGAGAAGAGGTTGCGATAACGAGAATTAGGAGAATAGACACTTTTCAGGAAGAAAAAGGGGAAGAAAATTATAAAAAAATAGATAAAGTAGGTAGTCCTCAAGCAGAGCAGCAGAAGACGAATGGAAAAGAAACAGGACAAAATATTGATGGAAATGTTCAAAGGATAGTGAATGATGCCGCCCCCTTGCTTGAGAGTTCCAGTACAAGCCGTGCTAAACGTGGCTCACAGGCTGTCAACAGTCCTGAATCGGCAAGACAGTCCAGAACTCGCAAAAGGCAAAGAGCAAGTGCAGTAGATATTGACTCTGATGATGTCTTCACAAGCAATCAGACGACACCTGTCAGTCAGGCACCTGTAAATTCAAAATTTGGTGCAGGAAGAGATGAGAATACTGAGAGACCGAAGAGAAAATCCCGGCGGAGTCATGTGGACGCACCGCCTCGGAAAGTCAGAGGAAGCAGTGCAAGAGTGGACAATGGTAATGCACAGTCTGTCGAAGATGGAAGGGACTCTGGTAGTCCCTGTATCAGGGAACCACAGCCTAGGGTGCCCGCTCCACATGATGACACCCACAATTCTAGTGATGACTCTCAACAGGTGCACACCCGAAATCCAGGGAGTGCCAAAAGCTCAGGGAGAAAGAGACAGAGAAAAGGTGGAAACAAAGATTTAAACAATTCAAGCCAAGATAGTCCTGCGTTAGACCCCAAGCAGAGTAAATCTTTAAGAAGTCATACCAATACTAGTAATCTACCACCATATGAAAGCAATAACTCTGAATCAGACTTTATAAAATTGCATCCTGTTAGGGGAAGTAAGAGGAAAAAAGATCCATCAAGTGCGAAAAAATCTGCTATGACTTTATCCAATGCACAGCAGCAATTGAATGCCAGTGGTCAAGAGCTTACTGGAGTCACAGAAGCTTCTGTCTTGCCCAGTAATACTCATACAAAACAAAATATAGAAAATGGTACAATTCAGACCAGACATAAAGAACAGAACAATCCTCAAATCAGGATAGAACCTCCAGATAGTGACACTAATCATCAAGGAGATGTGCAAAGGAATGGAACAGCTAGTAGCCAGGCAGAACAATCCTTGGAGTTGGTCTTCAGGAGCGACCTTGGAGTCGAGGAATCCAGCTTCCTGGGTTTCTCGCAGGAGGAAATCAACCAAACGGTCAATCGCAGCGAGCTGTTCCAACAACAGAACTTGGACAAGGCTGCTCTTAGCGTCTACTGCATGCCTTCTTCTGATCCGTGCCCTGACGATGACCAAAGCTCTCAAGGAAGCACAGACTTCACCATCGGTCTAGTGCTCCAGAAAGTGGACAACTTCCCTTCAGAGGGGTCGGAATGGGAGGAGCAGGTTACAGGCTTTATGAAGCGGCTGGACACCCAGCTCGAAATCAAGAGGAGGCGGGAATCGGAGCTCAGCACATTGCCATCTCCCAACTTCCACAAATCCATCTTTGACTTGCAGAAGGAGAATCAGAACATTCTGCCGGGAGTTGTTGAAGATTTTGGACCAGAACCATTATCGGATGATGAGGATAATCAGGTTTTCTTAGAGTCAAACGAAAATGTTCGAACCCTTGACACAGACAGAAAATCTAATGCAAAGCGGCGAAGTGCAAGAATTAGCGATTCCTTTAGTTTGAGACCTACAACTCGATCAACACCCAACAATAGCTTGTCGTACTCAGGAATGTGTATATCTCCATCAAAAAAGAAAAGAAGCATGTCTGTATCTAAGAAAGCAATCACTGCGGGGGATAGGACTACAGAAGCCAAAGCACCAATTGCTCTGCGAGAACTGTCATCCAACCAGCTTATGAATTCTCCACAGAAGACCGTGGAAACTGTGCAATATAGCTCTCCAAAGTGCATCAAGAGGAACTTAATGAACACACCGCAGAGTCCTGTTATGAAGCACATAGTTCTGCCTCCTGGAACCCCTGTGGCAGAGCAGGAAGAGATTGTCAATAACTATGTCCATGATGATTCTGAGTCTGAAGTGGTCTTCCCCAAATTCTCTAGCCCTGCCCAAAAGGGGGCGATATTCTCCCCTGTTAAGCATAGAGTTAAACCCAAGCGGTTTCGACCAAGGCATCATTCCTTACCCTTCCTTGGCCATCGTGAGGTCCAGTCTTCACCACTCCGTCCGAGCAATCGACGTAACCTTGTCTCATTTGCTTTCCCTCCGCTAACATCACGGAAGTCTTTATTCATGAAAGGTCGGGTCAAACGCATCAACATCTCGTCTCCTCGTAAGCGCTCCAAATCAGCATCATCGTCACCCCCTTCGAAATCTTCCCAATTTCTGACTTTCCTCAACGAGCTCAAAGCTGGTCTCTCTCCGACGTTCTACACCTTCAAAAAGCCGCACTTCTCGCTACGCATCCTCCAACCCTCGGCGGTGAGGCGCCACTACCACTCCCGTAGCAACATGTCCCGTTCTCTTCTTGCCCTCAATCTCTGTCTTCCATCCAACGCCGAGCTTCGCATCTACGAGTTCCACGACGACGACAGCGTGGACGACGATGATCTCGATGTCACTCCCATCGGAAACGATGCCCTGAGAAAAGAACTCCACGATCAGTGCACGCAGACGCCAACCTCGTCACGTAAACGGCGGAGTCTGCGATCCCGCAGGAGTGTGGACGAAAGAAGCAAAACCCCATTGAGTCCTAATCTTGCAGGCAAGATGAAGAATGTGAAAGAAGTTGAACATGGCAGCTGCAGAAAGGGGAAAAGAAACGTCAAGACTCAGGCAAGTAGTCCTGACATTGACTCAATATTTGATATGCCAACAGGGTACTTTTTGTAGCATTCAATACCTCCTTTTGTACTTGTTGGAATATCTTACGTTATCAACATTATGACATATATCCTAATCATTTATACAATTTTCTATGATCACATATCATTTTCTGATTTAAGTATTCAGTATTTCTCTCTCAAAAGTACTTTTTTAAAACAAATAAACTAGTGCAGCTGTCTTCATTTATGCAGTTACACTTGGGCAATTCCATAAATTTAGAAACATTATTGTCCATGTAAATTTGATCACCACCTTTTTTGTTTAATTTTTGTTATGAATTACTCGAACCATGATAAATTCAGAGTTTTATACTTTTTAACATTAAAGTAACCCAATAAGTTAATGTACTGTCAGTACAATTGGAGCAAAATCGGATGATCCGTTCAAAAGCTATGAATTTTCAAAGTTTTCATTTGCATACCTCATGGGTTTCATGAGCGGCAACCTACAGGCACAAAATGGCTGCCAACATGGAGAACTCTCCATTCACTTTGTACACAGAATTTAATTTGTTCATGAAATCATCAGAACATATTTTAAGATCTAACTGTAAAGTGCATTGAAACAAAACTCATAGTCCTTACTACACATTTGTACTATTTTTTTAACCAAGCTTACTTTGTCAGATGTATTCCCTTCTACAGCTAAATGTAACTCTTCATTATCTTGATAGAAATTAGTGCCAAAATATTTCTCACCACTTTCAGAATCAGTGTTATATAATTTTCTATTCATTTTCTCTTTGTATTTATCAAATGTTTTCATCACCTGAAGATTTATGATTCAGTACTTTTCATAATTTAGTACTACCTCCAGTTTTTCAATCATGAAAATTTTATCAATATTTGTTGTATTAATTCAAATGTGCACTTTGGATATGATAATAATTCATGTATCTGGAAATAAGTAGGTGTGAGGAGGGCGTGGAAATCTCATCAATGTCATTATATTTATATCCGTTAGAGTATCTAAGGCCAAAAATATTAATTTGCTTGTTGGCATGTTGGTAGTATAGTCAAACCTCGTTATACCAAGGTTCTTGGGACCAGAGAAATTATCTCTTTATATCAAAACCTTGTTTTATCAGGGCCAAAATACAATAAAATACAAAGAGATGGGACCAGGAAAATACCTTGTTAAGATGGGAGCTCTCTATAACGAGGTTTGACGATGAGAGCATGGAAATTTCATCAATGTCATTATAATCCGTTTAAAGAGTATCTGAGGCCAAAAATATTAGTTTTGCTTGTTGGATTGTTGGTAGTATATTCAAACCTCGTTATACCAAGGTCCGTGGGACCAGAGAAATTATCTCTTTATATCAATACCTTGTTATATCAGGGCCACAATACAATAAAATACAAAGAGATGGGACCAGGAAAATACCATGTTAAAATGAGAGCTCTTTATAACGAGGTGTGACAATGAGAGCATGGAAATTTCATCAATGTCATTATATTTATATCTGTTGAAACCGTATCTGAGGCAAAAAATATTAATTTGCTTGTTTGCTTGTTAGTAGTATACACTAAATCAACTACCCTAAATAACCCATAAAAAGGTCTTTAGCTTTTAGAAATTTAATGTTTCACATGATAAATTTTTGAAAAAAAAATACTTTCAAAGGAAGACTAGCTCACACGGATAAGCATGGAGGACGTGCACACAAAGAACGCGCACACATTCACAAGACGAAATCCCTTTTAGGCTCCATGCATCGATTGTGAATAAAACATTAATTTGCCTTTAATTCCTTATGCCCTGGTCACATAGGACCCCGGAAGCAACACGATTCACCCCGGAGATCCGGGGCTCTTTTTGGCTCAATCTGGGTGAATCAGGATACACTTTCCCAAGCTCGAGTGCTGATTTTTCTATGTGACCACAAACACGGCCATAAACAGCCAAAAACAGTCGTGTTGGGCTCCCGATTCACCCCGGAGATCCGTGTTGGAATCCGATTGGCCCCGGAAGCAACACGATCGGCCCCGGAAGCTACACGATCGACCCCGGAGGCTGAGTGAAATGCTGCTCCGGGGTGAATCGGGGTGAATCGGGGTCCTATGTGACCAGGGCATTAACCAGTTACTATTCCACATCACATTGGATAAAGTTATTTTGGGTTAATTTTGGGTACTTAACCCATTCAGGACAGGAATTATTTCACAACAAATTCAATCACTATTCCTTTCCTAAATTGGGAAAACTAAAATTTTAAATTCTCTTTTTAGAATGTTTCAATTAAAATTATGTTATCATATGGAATCTTCCATATCAAAGAGCGTGTTATAAATTGAAAATGTCAATATGCGGGGAAAATGATGATTTTCTAATGATTTGTGCTTTGCCAATTTATGGATTTTTGACCATTTTAATGATTATTTTCATTTAAAAAATTCTCTGCATCCAGTGACAAATGATGATAGAATAAAAATGGTCAGATCTAGTATAGATTTTTTTCTCTCTTTGTACTCATACATCAGGTATATGTTTTAGAGCACTACGTCAAAAAATATTGGACCAAAACACAAAACGTGTTCTATCGTCCTGAAAGGAGTGATAAACAGATTATAATTTTTTACCTCAGATAACCTCAGATAATGTTTGAATTCTCATGCTGTTTTAACGTGATGTTGGTGATGATGTAGTTACATTGTTTTAGTACAGTAGGTTTAATTTCTGATAGAATTTATCAGTCGTTGATGGAAATTTTGATTTGACGTATTCAACCGAAATATGATCACTGTAGTACTATTCTGAAATTGAACGTTTTTCCTAATACAGTGGAACCTTGTTATAAAGAGGTCGGATATAGCGAGATACCTGTTAAAACAAGGTGATTTTATTAGTCCCAACTCTTTATTTGTTTTTTTTACCCTGATATAGTGAGGAACCTGATATAACAAGGTAATTTTCATAGTCCTAATGACCTCGTTATAAAGAGGTTTCACTGTATTCCTTTTCTAATTTTTTAATATTGATTTCATTATGCCTGCGATAGGCGATCATGAGTTACATGTACCTCATTGCCCATCTTTATGTGTAATGTATAGGTATACACTGATCACTATATTAGATGCCTCTGGAATTGAAGAATATGAAAGAAAAATACTGGAGGGGCCGTACAAGAATAAAATTCATTGTCATTGTCATTGTCACCATCAATGGGTAATCTAGTCATGTTATGAGAGTTATTCTTTATATTTATCAACATTATTTGTGTTATCATCTTGTTAATACTTTTTTATGAGGTAAATTATGATCTCCGAAATAGTATGCAATAACTGTCTTCCTTATACACTTATTTGTATTCTTCAACTACACTCATGCTGTAAAAACACATATGATATAGTTTGAAGTTGTTAAGAATTTTTTCTCTGTTTAAAAGATAAAATGCTTATTGTTTTGATTGTACAGTGGAAACTCAGTTAAACCAGATGCTTGGGACCATTAAGAGTACTTTGTTACACCACATTTATAAAACAATCCGGTATAAAGAGCTCGGACCAGATTTTTACATTTTTTATATAAGGAACTGCATTATGTCAGATGTCTTTATACCTAGGTTCCACTGTAGCAAGGTATACAGTGTAGGTTCAATACAGCACTTTCACCAATAGTAAACAAATGTATGTCCTTGTGTCTGTGAGCATGCCAATACTATGAAACATGACATAGAGATTGGACAAATCAAACAAGCTCTCATTCTATCTTTAGTTGGTACTTAAATCTTGTAATTCTATTTTATTTACATACATGTAGAGTAGGTGTTGAATGTGCACTCACTGTTTACCAAACATCTGTAAAAGGTATCATCACTTTCTTTATCAAAAAGGTATGTCATGTTTTTGGTGTGTTATTCTACGAAACTGTAATCTTACATGTATGTTAATGTGCATTCAGAAAGAGCTTTTCTTTCTTTAACATGTAGTTAAGCATAGCAGTTAACTCGTCCATTTCTGAAATACAAGGGTATTTGTCTTCTAAAAATAATGCGATAAATATCAGTACAACGAATGGATACCCCGATATTCAAAATTGCTTGTGGCACTTTGTTTTCAAATTTATAGGTCTATCTTTGTACAGTATCATTATAGAAGTACTTTTTTAATTATCGATCCATGAAAACATAACTATTTAAAAAAATTCCCCATTTGTGATTCTCAGGGGCTGTAATTTATCATTCATGATCAGTGGTGCCAGAATACAGATAACCACACAGATTTAGGGTAATAAGCTATTTTGTTATGTGGCAATAGTTTACCATCCAAAGCTTAGTGTGGCAGTGTTTTGGTGCCTCTGCCCATGACTGTGAGCGAATGGTACAAAAGACTGGGACAAAGTAGATAACCTCTTTCAAGCATTCACAATAGCTTCATGATCACAAAAGAAAGTCCCATGTGCGACTCTTGTTCAATATTTTTCCACTGAATAAGATGGATGGAAATTTCTTGTGTCCATGTAGCTATTGTACTTGCTTGAGTGGATGTTGTTTAATTTGTCACACGCCTTTGTCCCTTCTGCTCATAGTGCATAACCGCAGAGATGGCAATGGTTCTGGAATATACATGAAGATAGAAATTGAAATGTAAATCGCCAAACAGCTGAACCAAATACTTCCAAATGAGTATAATTCTATGAATATTGTTATGCTTTGTCTCATCTGTATAAAACATTTGGAATACTAGTAGCTGTTTTGTGATTCACATTTTTGCATCTATACCCATTCATACTCCTGAAGGTTGGCCTCTCTGCATATTGTGTGTGTTTATATCTTTGTACATTCTGTACATACGTTGTACATGTAAAGTGATAATCTGTACATTGTAAATAAAACCAGAGTAGAGTATTTTGTACTTGTGGTACACAGAGAGATCATTATTAAAATTATTGTGATGAAAACTTTGCATCTTTTGAGGATTAACTTGTTTGTGAGTTAGTGGAAGAGAAATGATGCACAGAAAATGGAGAAGAGAAGAGTTGAGGGAAAGATGAAGAATAAAGGGGCTGAGATGTCACTATTATGCACTTGCGAAGGAAGGAGACAGAATGAGGACAGAGTGGGAGGGGAGGGAGGAGAAGTAGAAGCCCCAGTCACTTAGAAGCCCAGAAGGAGCATGATTGAACATGACTCTTTGTTCACTGCACAGTTAACTGCATCAGAACAAAGGGTCACGTTGAATCATGTCGCTTCCGGGCTTTTATGTAACTGGGGCCTAAGATAGAAATAGAGACATGAGAAACAGAATGGGAGGGAGAGAGAGAGATAGAGTGAGGGAAGAGATCTTGGTGCCATTTAGTTTGAAGATGTTATTACAAACAAAATACACAATTTATGGTAAAAAGAGAATGGGACAAGAAGGGAAAAGGAAGGTATCAAATCAACAACCGGTCGCAGAAACATCCATATTTCCATACCAGAACACAATAAATTGCAATAAGCCTAGATTGAAAGGTCCAATATGATTGCTTTGGACAATCAAGTAATCTAAAATAAAAATGACCTTCCAAAGCCTACAGAATTAAAGAGTTGGAGTGTTCGAAATATGTACGTTTTGGCAGACTAGTTAAAAATGATTTTGGCATTCAATTTGATCCTATGTAATGTGGGAACGTAGTACAGTGAAACCTCGTTATAAAGAGCACTGATATAACAAGCCCTCGTTATAACAAGCTAATTTTCCTGGTCCCATCTGTTTGTATTTGATTGTATTTTGACCCTGATATAACAAGGTTTCAATATAAAGAGGTAAATAAATGCCTCTGGTCCCAATGACCTCGTAATAACGAGGTTAGACTATATAACACTGATAGCAATCCACACAAAGAAATAATCAATGCTTACACTTCACTTTTATAGAGATATTACTTTATTCATAATTGCAAAGAGAACAGAAAATTTCTCTAATAAGTACAGAAAATATACAATGGTATGTTAAATTTGCTAAAGGGGAACTACACCCAGACATTAAATTGCTGTCATTAAATGAAGAAAAATAAGATGAACAAACTGTGAAAATTTGAGCAAAATTGGACAATCCATTCAAAATTTATGAATTTTCAAAGTTTTGATTTACACCCCTCATGGGCTCCTTAAATTGGCAAACGTACAGGCACAAAATGGCTGCCAACATGGAGAACTTTCCATTCACTTTGTACACAAAATTTCACATTTTTCTCTTTTTCCAGAAAAGTATACACATTTTTTTATTTTTTTATTATTAAATATGTTATAGCCACATCAATTCTGCAAGCATTCCAGAAAGAACGGTGCTGATTCCTCATTTGAAATATGATATTGATCCATTTTCAATAAATTTATATACAAAGTGCATGAGGGGTTCTCCATGTATGACATCACAGATTATGCTAATTAGCTATATGCATGCCAATTCAAGGATGCCCAGCACAGGTGAAAATTATAACTTATGAACGGATTATCCGATTTTGCTCAAATTTTCACAGTTTGTTCATTTGATTTTTCTTCATTTACTGATCCGTACATTATTGTCTGGGTGTAATTACCCTTTAAGTCAAATTCAGCTTACATGCAAAAACATTTTTGTGGCTTAGCCAACAGTCGACTTGGGGGAAAAGTGCAATGCAACCAGTTGAATGGAGTACATTTTGATAAAAGAGGAAATAAGCCAATTTACTTATATATTCAAATATATGCCAATTTCTTGCATACAACCACAGTTCATGTGATTCCTTACATGTAGACCAGTTAATTACAATCAAAGTACATTACTTGGAATACAGTTTGCATATATTACTTGTTGATTCGTCGAACAAGCCTCGGGCAAACTTTTGAGTCGTCAAGAACGACCTTTGTGTACAAAGAACAGATAAAATCTGCATCTTGTAGTAAATCTGCCTATTTTAATTTCATATAGCTTTTTGTATTTCAGACATAATTCTTCTCCAATTTTATGTCACTTTGTGAACCACTTGAACCAAAATCCTTTAAAATGATTTACAAGTCTATCATGAATAATAAAACTATTTTATGAAGCTCCAATATGAAGAAATTGGACACAGTGCATCATTTGTGGAATTGCCCAAAATGCTTGTATATGCATTGCAGATTTCATTAACCCTAATCCCATGGGGGGGGGGGGGCTTTTAAAGCCCCCCCTCGACAATTTTCGTGATAAATCTAAAACGCGAAAAGCTCGCGCCATAATTTTTTCTGACTTTTATCATTCAAGTCTCGCGCAACTTTTGACACCAAATTCGTGATGACCGGGTATGCGGTACCGACGCTACGCGCATTTGCAAAATATTCGTCGAGCCAAATATGAGTCCAAAACGTGATTTTATGTACAAAGTCAATGCANTTCTCTCATATAAAAATGTTTGGTTCATCTGTTTGATGATTCTTGTTTTAATTTATGTACTCCTGCATATTAGGAAAAATTGGCATCTCGGAAGTTCGATGAGAGGGACTGTAAAAGAAAAAAAGCTACCATTAATCCAAAGCCTATGCAAATAATGCTGAATGAAGAGAAATGATTTGTCAAATAAATTGCATACTTTCATATTACTTTTACAGGCCTGTGGTCTTCTTGAAGTTTTCCAAGAAAGAAAAATAAAGAGACATGAAAAGCCAAAAAAAATGTGGCATGAAAAACTGAAAAAGCCACAAAACGGTTAAAACAAACTTAATTTCCAAGTCCACATGACATGATTTTCAGTGAATATTTGGTACAGCAATTTCATGCTGTGTGCTGTAAACAAGAGGTAAAATAGTCTCACTCTTTTACCTCTTTGATATTTCTATACATTAGCAGCCTTAGAGGCTTTCACATTAATTTTAGTTACCCTTAGCGATAAGTATGTGATAATATATATTGCTCACAATCTCAAAGATTGCAAGCTGGACCACCAACAGTTGTGAAAGGGACTATACGATATTTCGTGCACCATCCACAGACCAACAGATCAAATATAACGATCTGATTCTTTTTTCATGATTATCTCAACTATTAGGATAATATTAATTTCATATGCAAGCTATCTGTAAGTTCAACTATCTAATTTTTCTAATCATAAAGGCATTTTATGCATGTCAGAAACATATTAATAATTTTCAAGGAACAAGCTTAGGGGTGAACTGGCTCTGTTACGCCATGGCTTTTAGAGTGGGAAAATTGGGTTTTGCACGCAGGTCATGAGTGTAAAGGGATCTGGTATTGACTCATAATAGAGCTTGAATATGTGGTAGGCATTGGCAGACAATACGTGCCTTTACTGTGGTTCATATCAGGGAGCATTATGGGTATTTTTTTCTAGTAAGGAAGTGATCTTGCGTAATGTAAACAATGCGCGCATCGGTGTGTATTAGAAAACTACCCATTATGTTCCCTGATATGAACAACCGTAAAGGCAGGTATCGTCTGGTGACTCAAAATAATGCTGATCGGGGGGGGGGGGGGGGAGCGTTATCAACAATTTGTCACAAATGAATTAGTCAACAATGACGCTAATCCAATATTAATCTTTGATATTGGTTGGCTGAAAAGCACTTCCTTTGAATGCTTGTACAGTATTGTAACTGTTCAAGAATGAGAGCTTATATCGTTTTTTTCTGTTAACAGGAAAGCAAAGATTGAAAGAAAAGAAATGGTCCAGAATGTTCAAACTACCGATCAATTTGAGAACGGGATGATGAACACAAAAGAAAAGGTGTGTCATTGGTGACAAAGTTAATGAAATGCCATTCAGATCTATCATGAATAAATTTAACAGAAAATATGATGCAAATATATGTAAATTTACAGTAAAGAAAAAAAACACAATGATAATCTGGATCCAAAAACAAAGTTCATTATTGGATGAGCTGAAAGGGGTTACAGGTTCTTCAGGGATATCAATACACTCAAATAGGTCTTAGTAGCCACATGTCTACAGAGGCCATATTTATACCGTGACCATCAGTTTATAGAACCCACTTTCTACAATGGCTGTATAAACTGCATCGTTCCCAAGTTTATAGTTCATCTGTCTACAGAGACCACTATAGAAAGGTAGGATTATAGAATCTATCTCGCAAGTCAAAGTAGTTACTGTGGCAAGATGGCTACAGTGGCCACCTGTTTATCATGGCTACCTCTAATCCTTTCTTCCACATTATAATATGGTAACATATTCACTACTGAATTCTGTAATTCCCATAAACTTTGTGCAGAGACTACGCAGTTCTAATTGTCTCTGGGTAAAATTGCCTGTCTACAGCTGTCACCTGTTTACAGAGCCTATCTTTGGGAATTCCCCCAGGTTGTCACTACAAACATGCTTAACTGTAGAACACATCTACAGCATTCACCTGTCAACAATGGTCAATTTTATTCCCTTTGGTGACAAAAGATAGGCAATCACCTGTTTACAGAGGCCAATATTATTCCGTTGGGTGGCCACTATAGGCAGTTTTGAAGGTATATGATAAGTATTTGGTCCATGAGTGATATCATCATTGCTCTTTCTCTTGTTGACCTTCGAACTTAGGATACTTGGCAAGAACATCGGCCCATCGGATCTTATCATTGGAAAGGTCTTGAATGATGGAAGCTACATCAGATACCTATTGAAGGATACGATTGAAAAATAACAAAAACTTATTGAAAGTAAACATATAAAAAAGCCTTTCGATCCGTACAGTACAATGAGGGATTTACACCCAAAACTGTTGGCCTTTAGAGAGATGGTTTTCCTATTTCCCGAGATTATCCGCTATAAAGAGGTTTGACTGTGAGGAAAGAAGAAGTCTTCGGTCAACGAGGAATATCATCATTCTTTCTCTTGTTGACCTTCGAACTTGGGGTACTTGGCAAGAACATCGGCCCATCGGATCTTATCATTGGAAAGGTCTTGAATGATGGAAGCCACATCAGATACCTGTTCAAAGAAATAGTTAAACAAAAAATAAAGCTCCAGTGAATTCATCAAGATATCATATAGCATAGTCTATTCTTCTATTAAAAGTTGATAAATATTTAGTTTAGCTGTAGACTAGAGGTCCTTGAGTTATTGCTTCAAGTAAATTTGCATGCAAATATTCATAATAAAGTGTCTGTTACATGTACATCTGGAGACAAATTTTTCCTCTTTAGTGTAACTTTTCATTTGTGCACCATGACCTCACTCATTCTAAATTTCACACAGTAAGATTTCAATTTAAAAATTGTGGTCTTTATATAACAGGTTAATTTTCATTGTCCCTGTCGTTCACTTTCAATTTAGTTGGACCTGACTTAATGAGCTTTCTGCTGCACAAAAAGTGTTTTTGATGAATGCATGGACCTTGTAACATGTATACTGCACTGTACTTGCTTTGAAGTCATGCTGAAAACAACATTCTGACTTGCTTTCAACACAATGACTTTCATTTCTTCTAAACTCCTGATCATTAAGAGGGCAAATATTCCCTTTTTATCAACAATAAGGAAAAATATATAAACTTTGAAATATTGCAAAACATTAATATCATAATGCAGCCTGATGTCCTCCTTTGATCAACAAAAACCTGCCAACTTACAAAACCATAAAGAAGATGCAAAATATGTTAGAAATAATCATGACTTACCGGAGCTCGAACTTGCTCTAACGTATCTCTATCCCTAAGAGTGACTGTGTTGGGTTCCTTCAGCGAATCAAAGTCCACCGTGATGCAGAACGGTACGGAGATTTCATCAGTCCTGGCATAGCGACGACCTATTGACCCGGAACTACTATCCACTTTGTGTGATATACTGGCGTTGGAGAGATCTTGAGCTGTGTGGAGTAGAGTAATGAAAGAGGGAAAAGTAATAGAATAAATATCACTAGTAATCATAGTCTAGAGAACATATTCATTGGTAAGGGTGCCCAGACTTGCTCTAACGTATCTCTATCTCTGAGAGTGACTGTGTTGGGTTCCTTCAGCGAATCAAAGTCCACTGTAATGCAGAACGGTACGGAGATTTCATCAGTCCTGGCATAGCGACGACCTATTGACCCGGAACTACTATCCACTTTGCGTGATATACTGGCATTGGAGAGATCTTGAGCTACATGTTGGAGAGAGAAGGAGTAGAAGAATATAGAATGATTATTTTGCCAATAGTCTGAGGAGGTATTCATGCCCTAAACACAAAAATTGCCACAGACAAATTTACAGCTTTGATGGGATGAGATTTGAAAACAATTCTCAACATGATAATTTTTATTACCAAATATTCTGACAAGAGAGTAAAACTCTTTGTTGGGGCTAAGAGGCAGCAAACGACATTTAATGTCCAACTATCTAGCAAACTTACAAACTAATTGAACACTCTTGAACCTGTCCACCCCACATTCACACCCCCACACACACTTCTAGACTTTAGATCCACTAAGAGGCATTTTATAAAGCTTGTTTCAGTGACAAAATGAGTCAGTGCCGATATATCCATTATAAACATTGATTCTAATTGGGTCAAAAGCACTTTCTCTGACTGCTGCTGTGGTAACTGTTACAGAATGGGTGCCTTGTCGCTACGACAAGCTTCATGGAACATGTTCAAAGTGTAAGATAACTTACCCAGTATCTTGACTAACGGATCAAACTCTTTGTTGGAACTTAGAGGCAGCACACAGCACTTGTATGGGGCAATGATTGGAGGTAGAGTGAAATACTGCAAAGCAAAAAAAAAAAAACTAGATGAATCCTCGTCTGCACACAGTCAAGATATTCTCCCTTATAACAACCGAACAGAAATGAGAAATATTTTTGAGTGATTTAAGCCCTGTGTCCTTTTACCTTTGAAATCCTGAAACCAAAATCTAATCAGTTTATCTTCCCATGCTTATACGAAGTTGATAGGTTATGTATAACCCTGTTCTATTGATCTGAGGTTATTGTTGTAACAATCTAATTTGTTTTCAATTTAAGCTTTTACATACATGATCAGCCTTTTCATATAGCTGTTGCCACATACCGGTATTCAAAAAGAAATTCTTGAAATTATTCTTTATCTTGTCAAAGCATGTGGAAAGAAGAAATCAGAATTAAAGAAAGCTCCATTTTTCTACATCCGACGAACATTGTGTAGGAGCTGGGTACTAATTGATTAATCCACATGAGATACCATGAACACAAATTTCTGAATTTTTAAGCACATATTTTACTAGCATGCATAATGAAATGTCATTAACAGAAAAACATACAAAACCACAAATTACAAAATAATACTAGATGAATCCTCGACCGCGCACGGTCGAAATTTATGCCTCCGCCATCACGCAATCAGAAAGATATGTACGGCTTGTTCCATGCCATCAGAAATCAAAAACATTTTACAAATTTTG
>BQKZ01001058.1:70028-80131 GCA_036244855.1 Temnopleurus reevesii
ATTGTAAAGTCCAGGGATGCAAACCTAAAATTCTATTCTTTGTCTATTATGTTTGTGAGATGTTCGATGAACACTTTTCATTCTTTCTTGAAAGCTTTCCCCATTACAATCTTAACTGGGGCAGCCTCTGTAACATCAATAGTCGTGTGAACATATTTAGTCAAGGATTGTAAAATGCATTAGTACTATGACATGCTGACACTGTAATAGTATACCTGTCGAGCTTGCAAGATAACAAATATCCTTCTCCAGAATTGTTATAAATCTTAATTTTTAAATAAGAAACACTAATTTATTTAATCTATGTAAAAGATATCACTGAATAAAATAACATATCTAGTAGTTGGTTGTTTGCAGTAGAAAAGTATCCTTCAGTCACAAACAACTCTTGCGTACATACATGTATAAATCAATAGCATATTCACCCCTTACCCGTCAAGCACGTTAAATGAGAAGATATTGAAAGCTTGTTCATCACAAAAGGATATGGGTTCCGGCAGTTTCTTTTCAGCCACCATAGCGACCTTGCTGTGTTTTGCATGACACTGGAGGTCAAAGCAGGATCTATCGGCATTGCCTACACACTCTACCCAGCCCTATGACAAAATATGGAGAAAAACAACATAATGGAAACTTGAACTGAGGAAGAGGATGAATGAGAGAGGAAAAGAGAGGGATGACAAAGATGAGATAGAGAGTTAGGGAGAGAGAATCATTCTGGAAATTTCTTTTCAAACGCAATAGCAACCTTGCTATGCTTGGCAAGACACTGGAGGTCAAAGCAGGATCTATCTGCATTGCCTACACACTCCACCCAACCCTGTATTGAAGGAGAGAGAAATACATCATTAAAGAAACTTGAATGAGGGAAGAGGAAGATGAAAGAGAGGAGAGAGAAAGAGAGAGAGAGTGATAATCATTCTGGAAATGTTGGTGCCATAGCAACCATGCTATGCTTATCAAGGCACTGGAGGTCAAAGCACGAACTATCAGCATTGCCTACACATTCCACCCAGCCCTACATATGAATACATAAGAAAAGAACAAAATACCAAGAAGAGCGAGAGATGGAGAAGGGTATCAGATTTGAGGGAGGGAAAGAAAGGGAAGTCAGGAAGGAAAGAAAGCAAGGAAAATGAATGACACAAAGGAGAAAAGGAACACACAAGATGATGTGATGGGGCATCAAGACAAAACCAATTTATAGATGTATATCCATAAAAGGAGATAGAAATACAACATATTTTAAAGATAATGCTTTAAATTTCAGATAAATATTATAAACAAAACATTGGAATTTAATATAATCTGAATCTTGAGCCTTAAACATTCCCAATTATCTTACAATTATAAAGCCTATATTCATTTGATAAATTTTTACATCATTGCAGCAAAAAATTTCACACAATGAAGGATATGAATATCGTAAATTTTTGGAAAGGCAAAATCATACAACAACCAGTTTTCTTTGCAAAAATTAATTAAAAAATATCAAAACTATAAAAATAAAAAATCTAAACCAAATATTTGTATTTGTGGGGGTACATACATATGACGTCTTGGTTTCAGCATCCCAACAGTCGCATGCATAGTGAGCCATCTCGTTGAACATGTGTTGACGGAACCTCAGCTTCTTAGGGTCGATGCCGACTTTCGTCATAAAGAGGAAGGTCCGACCGAGGAAATAGCCCAACACTTTGCTTTTAATCAAGCCCTGTAACAGAAGCGATTCATCAAAACAAATACAAATTAGAATTCATGATTTGATAGCAGGTATTTCAGAAGAAATTTTAATAAACAAGTGTCAAAGGAACTGAAGCTTGTCTTTTGTCATGAAGAGGAAAGTTCGTCCAAGGAAGTGGCCCAAGACTTTGCTTTTCATCAAGTAACGAAAAAAAACAAAAAAAAAACATGAATCACAGATATCTTAATTTTACAGAGAATATTTTACCAAAATTGTATTCTGAACATGTGCTGATGGAAAATGAAGCTTCTTGGGGTCTGTGCCGACTTTCATCATGAAGAGAAATGTCCGACCAAGGAAGTAGCCTAAGATGGTGTTGCTCAAACAGTCACGCGTTTTCATTTGTGTATGGTATGCCCTTTGAACAAGACGTGCATGAAACAATGATTTCAGTTGGCATGTTCCGATAAACTGCAACTAGCGATCAATAGCAACTTTTGAACAACACAGCCTATTACTTAGTTTTTAATAAACCCTGTTATGAGAAAGAAAAGTGAAGGAATACTTAAATATAGGAAGATTCTTTTGAATCTACAGAGCTGAATTGCTCGCTTCAGTTTGTCATACTTGATTGAGGAGGGAGCGGGTGGATGGAATTGACACTGATATCTTCTGACATGTTCTGACTGATATCATTAATTCTTGATCATGCTAGGAAAGACATTTTCCTCATAAGAAATGTCTTGTTTTTCATCAATAAATACTTAGTAATAATGTATTAGCTGATGTGATCACTCATAAAAGGTTTAAAACACAAGTCAGCTCCCTAATTAAAATAAAGTGAAACTTCTCTTTGGATATTTGAACAGCAATCTCACCTTTTCAACTGCTTCCCCTATCGTCATGGTGATTGGTGACAGACCATTAATTTGCCGATCAACGGTAAACAAAGGAACAGCCAAATTGGCTACTCTATCAAACTTGTGATGGTCCTTGTCGGATGGGTCAATAAAATGCTCGATCTCACACATCGTAAACTCTCTGTAAAAATAAAATTAGAAACAAATCTTTACTTAGCTAAACCACCATTTGATAACAAAAACAGAATGGATATATCAAAAACCTAGGTTACATACATACAGAGACAAACGGTGATCACTATATGCATGTTTCGAAACAAGACAGATCCAAAAGGGAAAGCAGAAAAAAGTAGTAAACTTCAGAGACTCTAAATGCAGATTTGATGATTTTCTGGATAACCATCCCATTCCATCATAGTGGGTACTTAATTTGTTTATTCACCAAAATTGCCATACTTTGGGGGTTTTGAAAATAAAAATTTTATTCAAAAGAAGCATAATTGTATTGATTTGTATTTTGTTGGAAATGATATACACAAAATGAAAAATGAAAAAGAAAATGATGTAAAAAATAAAACAATATCATGAGAAAATGGAAACAGTCAGAAGATAACTCACCTAACTCTGAGCAAACCAGATCTTGGTGAGATCTCATTGCGGAATGCATTGCCAATTTGAGCAGCAGCAAAAGGCAGGCGACCCTGGTTGAATTCTAAGAGACGCTTGAAGTTAACGAAGATACCTTGAGCTGTCTCTGGTCGTAGATACCTAAAATAGAAATGATAAGAATAAAATGACAATAAAAGTAAAATATTTACAAGCAAGCATTAGAACATGGTACTACTGCGTGGATAAAAAGCGAACCTGATACATGACTGTCCATCATATGATATTTTTATGCAAGACAGTTTGTTGTTTCAATACATACACAAATTATATCCAATAACACATGATGAACAATAAAATTTTGGATTGATGAGTATATATTTTCTCATGTTACTTGCATTTGATAGGAATTTTTCTCAAAGTACCTATCTATATATTTTTCAAATTGATTAAAATGCCACACAAAATGCATTTGTCAATGATACATTGACATTTATTAAAGGATATTGATTTACTGTTAAATTTCATTTAGCCTCTCCATCCATCCTTCATTGTACCTGGCAGATTTCTAGAAAGCAGTGGCAAACATGAGGTTGAATTCTATCTGATCTCAGAGTACTTTGTTTGTGGTTGGCGATTTCCCCTCATACTTTTGCAATCGCCCCTTCAAACCTGAAACCCACTCTGCCACCCATCTCCCCTCTCCCCTTCTTGATACATATTTCTTCCCCTGACTACAATCTTTCAATAATTCTTACCCTGATAGATTTTCAGAAGGTCCAATAGCAGTGGCAAACATGAGGTTGAACTCCATTGGATCAGAGAGAGAATTATTTGCAGTCGGTGATTTCATCTCATATTTCTTGCATTTATCCCCTTCAAATCTCAAACCCCCTCCGCCACCCATTTCAATATCTTTATCTCCCCCCAAACTCTTTGCAATCTTTGCAAGATTCTTACCCTGGTAGATTTCCAGAAGGTCCAATAGCAGTGGCAAACATATGGTTGAATTCTATTGGACCTAGAAGTACTTTCTTTGTGGTTAGCGATGTTCCCTCACACTTTAGCAATTGCCCCTTCAAATCTGAAACCCCCTCCGCCGCTCATCTCCCCTTTACCCCTCTCTATATTCCCTCTCCCTACAATCTTTCAATAATTCTTACCCTGGTAGATTTCCAGATGGTCCAATAGCAGTCGCAAACATCAGATTGAACTCCATCGGGTCTGAGAGCGCATTGTTTGTGGTCGGAGATTTCACCTCATACTTCTTGAAGAGTTCCGTCAATTCCTCTTTCCCATATGTGTCTAACTTAGCAATCACGAGCTGATACTCCTTCTTTTGCTCATCTGTCACCTTTTTGCCTGCTCCTAACTTTTCAAGGTATGCTGTATAATAGAGATAGAGGGATAATTTATGCCTTAAATTTCATTATTTTGATAAGGCCACTCTTCTAAAGGTAAAAGTTGAAATGTAGATCATGACTTGATCTTGAAATTTTATGAAATCCAGCTCAAAACTGCCTTTCTTTATTCTGTTCCTCGAGTGTACTAGAAAAAATATTATTTTGATAAAGTAATACAAATAATTGATGTACTAATGCAAATTTACCAAAGTAAAGGACAAAGGACTTAACATTCCATAAATTGGTCAACGTTGTGTATGTATCTGACCTAATTAACTTTAACTGACTCAGAGAAACGTGGCCAGGTTCTACATGAAGGACTACAGACAATCTAGTAGTGTCTCAAACAGCTAAAATGGGACTCTCTAGAAGACAGGAGGAAACACGCCAAACTATATTTAATGCTCCAAGTTGCTTAAGGTCCTGTCACCATCGACCCTGAATTCTTCATCCAACTCACTGCACAAAATAGGAGAGAGAACACCCACAAGTTCCAACGTCAACTCATCAAAAGCGACGTCCAAAAATTCAGCTTCTTTCATAGCACAATCCAGGATAGGGACAATTTAACCATCGATACCTCAACAATTCATTCCTTGGACTCATTTTAATGAAGCAAAATTAAAGATTCAAAATGCCCGTGAAATAGCATCTGTCTTGCTAGGCACTCACACTAAAATAAATTCAAGAAGTTTGCGGAGTACAGACAGACTGCATAGGCCAACTCAACCACTTTATGAACAGAACCATAATCATTTGAAAGCATTACATATCTATTAGAAGTAAGAAATGGATAATAAAAACCTCTTTGAGGAAGGCCCTTTGTGTAACGTCTGACATACATAATTTATTGAAATGTCAACTTACATTGCAAAAGATGGTCAGCTCTGAAGCATTCTCCAGTCTTAGCATCTTTCACCATGAAGTCTGCAAATCGATCAACGTGACCTGATGCTCTGCAATAAATTTTGAATAAAATTCATCACTGATATTGGTCTGATTGGTTCTGATATTTCTTAATATTAGCAGAACAAAATAACTTTAATTACTTTTCTAGCATTTGCAATTTAATACAAATGGACATCCCCAGCATAGTTTATAAATACTTAATAGCCTGGCTAATGATTAAATTGGATATTCCAGGGAAAATAACATTGTTCATGGCAAAATTCAATCATTTTTTCACACTAACTCTTTAGAACTTCTGAGAATGATATCAGATGAAAATTAAATCATATATTCTTGAACTTTTATCTGGCTTTATTCGATTCTTAGACATATATACATTTTCCTCCAAAATAATATGCTTTACCTCCTGGAAATGTATTTGATTCAGCTATTTTGTTATTCAGAGTTTGAAATCTATCCTCGTTCATATCTGGGAAGGTTCATATAGATCTCAAAAACTTGTACACTTACTTGAAGACATTTTCAGGGGCAAGCATTGCACTGTCGACCTCCAACATGCCCTCTTCAATGATGAAATGATTCCTCCAGACGTTGATGAAGTTAGCCTTCATGGCACAACCCACGGGCCCAAAGTCATAAAGACCGCTCACACCTACAATATAGAATAGGTGCACATATTGTTGTTACATGGTTACAAATTCTTAAACTTTCTACTAAATATGGAAGATATGATTGGTTATGGCATCTTGAAGATATTTTCTGAAGTGAACATTTCACAATCTACCTCCAATGAAGTTCACTTCAAGGCATAATCCACTGGCCTAAAGTCATACAAACTACTTAATCCTACAAATAAATACAGACCAAAACTGGTACAAAGTTAACAAATTCAATTTTCTTAACAAAATGGGGTAGATATGATTATTTAAGCATTCTTGATAACATTTTTAGGATGCGAGCATTGCACTGTGCATCATACAGAATGGATATTTTTCATGAGGCCAAGACCTTGAAATTCCTGAAAATAAAACGATGGTGAACATTTCAGCTTTAACAGTATTAGAATAATTTATAGATAATTTTTTTATAAAGCTGTAAGATGGGAGTAAGGTTTATATTTTGGTACACATATTTCAGGAAGGTGTATCATTCAATGCCAGATTTCCAGCATTAGGTTTGATAAGTCTGCACTGATTAGCTAAATATTTGTGCTACTAAAACTACAGGAAGTAAGATGAACTCACCTCCATAAATGGCATACGACTGGTCATAATAGAATCGCCTCTTCAGTGTATCTTCCATCTTGGCTCGATCAAACTTGACACCTTTTGAAGTCAGAGCGAGCTCCTAATAAATTGAAAAAAAAGTACACTCACTGTAAAGTTCAAGTATGAATCCACTGGACAAATGAGTAATAATCATAACAATAATTATCCATTCTTATATAGCGTTTACATGAAACACTTTATAACAATTTCTGTATAAAGCCCTCTATAATGTAGCATGCAGGGCAGCTGTTATGCAACAAGCCTTTCAAGAATTAATTCCTGCCAGGTCCCTATTTGCCTAACCTGAGTTGAGTGCATCATAAAAAGGATGAATTTCTTTCTAAAGTAAGTTAACGCTATGGGTAAGTTTCGAACCACAACCCTCTAATTGAATGGTGAGGGTCAGAACCACTACACCAAAATGTTTCCTCTGGACTTAAGCTTTTACAATGGCTGTAGCACTTAAATGAAAGGCACCATTAATGCCCCAAAAAATAAAAAATTAAATACACAAAGGTTCCTTGCAATTTTAAAATCAATGTTATAGTCCTTTTCTTTAATGAATAAATTTTGACAAGGATAAAAATCACTGCCGTTAGGTCACTATTGAACATTTGCATTTCTTTATGAAAATGTTTTTGATGCATTACGTGATGTCCAATTGAATTCTCATTTGTGGCAAGAAATTAACACTGATATTTTTACCTTCTCTTCCAATGCTTTTTTCCTCGCCTTTAGCTCAACGACAGCTCTCTTGATGTCATGATCTGGTGTGCCTTCTTCCTTCATCTTTCTTACAATGTCACCCTGAAATGATCAAAAGTAAAAAAAAAAAAAAAAAAAAAAAAAAAAAAAAAAAAAAAAAAAAATGATTTCAAATAAAAGGAAAATATATGCCCTAAGTATTACACTTTCAATTCAGGGGTGTTTCCTGAAATTGTTCTTAAAGTGACAAATTTCTTTAAGAGAAACAACATTAACGAGTGTAATGCGCATAAAATTCTCAATTTCATTCAGCATAAGACATATCGCATAAGAACTGATACTAGTCCTGTATAAAATCGTTCTTGTAAAATCTTAGAAGTCTTTTGTAACTTGGTGAAACACTGCCCAGGTCTCGTTAGTTTGCCTCGATATGTGGTTCTATTTGAATTATTAATTTTCTTCTTCTTTTTCTTCTTCTAAAAACTACCCATTTTCATTCATAGCAGAGAACTGAAATATTGCAACATGAAATAATTAATAGACCAATTAATTTACAGCACATGTTTTCATAATAATAATAATAATAATTTTTTTCTTCATTTTTTCCACTCTTTTTGTCTGTGAAGTCATGATTATTTATCTTTCTCTTTCTCTTCCTCTTCTCCTTTTTCATTTCCTTTTTCTTCTTCTTCCTCTTCCTACTCCCCTTCCTCCTCCCTTCTCCTTTTTCTTCTTCTATCTTCCTTAAAGATATATTCTGGTATTTGTTAAAAAAATAAAATAAATGTTCACAGAATCGCACAAAATATGAGAAGAATGTTCAGAACTATGAATAAATAATATGTGCCAAAGTGTTTTGCAAGAAAATGTATAATGGCAGAGAAATGTGCAAATAAAGGGTCAAAATTGGGCCATGTCGGGCCGACAGATTTTAAACCAGACCCACGCGCTGCTTCCTGTGTTTGCTGCAGTGGACAGAGCACGTGGAGAATGACATAATTTCGCTTTTAACCGGTTTGAGGTTATCATATTAGGTTTCCCTTGTCTACACAAGTCACGTTGTGCTTTGTTTGTAACATAAGATTATTTTAATCATTCATTTTTCCAAATTGAAGTTCTTTGCAAGTACTTGATATTCGCTTTAATCAAGCATATATCTAGTTAAGTCCATGAAATGAAATTTCGTAGCCGAGGTGGAGGTATTATATTCTAATTTTCATTTTTAATTTTTCAAATTCAATTTTCAACTTTAATCCATTTTTTTCCCGTAGATCTGGAGGTAACCAGCAAAACCACAATTAGTATTGCATCACTTATTCTCTTTATCCTCCCATAAAAGGCATCATATTATCATTCATGTCAGTGCAGCGCTGTAGAAAATTATGGGCGAGGACATTGAGGACCCTTACCTGCTCTTTTACGGAGGCCCGCAGGGGCGCGAGTATCGTCTCGATCTCTACATCTCCGTCTTGTTGACTGGCCATTTTAGCAAAATTCTCGTCTTCTTTGAGCCGATTTACAAGCGATTCCACTTTACCAGGTGATTTCCTCGACCCCCAAGAGTTGGAAGAACTTGGAGCACCCAAAGAAAATTGCCTTAATGTGCAATTTCGCGAGAAAGTCGCCAAAACAAGCAATCTACGGAAGCTACAGCTCAGCATTCCCGGTTAGCCACATGGACGATCTTTCAATGGGATTTAAATTGACCTTTGACCGGTCGCTGTGAGAGTGAAATAGTTTATCTTATCAGACTACTTCTACTTATTTCATCACATCGAACTCAAAATTTTATACCTGAAATTAATATGTGGCTTTGAAATCTTTTAAAAACTAATTAATTAATAATATTTTGAATATTCAAAAATATTTAAACATAAATATTGATCATAATTTGTACTATAATGAACTTATTTAGAAAAAAAAGGTTCATCTATTAAGACTATATTTTCTAACTGGAAGGGGTTTACCCTTTTCCTTGGTAACTGTCTTTTTTAGACCACACCCTTTTCTGATGGATTTATTTAGAAATCTCCCAAAATAAACAAAGGAAGTAGCGATAGACGATTCCCCGAATTTGTCCACACTTTTCAGCAGCTACTACAAGAAAATAAGATGTGTGTGATGCACATTGCATGTAATTTTATAAAGACAAATTTACTATTTTTTCAATGACTTTTCAAAATCAATCTTTGTTCAATTATAGACCTGTAGGTCTATGGTTCAATCATCAAAACAGGTGCTGTCGTACCATTTTTGTCTGGTTACAGTGGTTAGTTATACGATTTGTACTTTTAGTTCAAAAGAATAATGATCCCTGATGATAATAATAATACAATGTATATGGCGCCAAATCCACTTTTGCCCCCCCCCCCCCAAAAAAAAAAATGCTCAAGGCGCAACTATGAGAAGCAAAACACCTTTAGAATTGGTACCGTCATTTGTCAAATCGCACAACACTTGGTTCCTGGCATCATAACATTTTTTTTTTTTCAAATATTTTATTTCCTTCCTTCTTACAATACAAATAAAATGCAATTTAAGAAATAAATAAGTAATAAATAATAGTACAGGAGAAGGTTGAGGGGACGGGCGCCCTGTCCCCTGCCCCCCCTCCCCCACCCCGGTTAAAATATGACGTTGTCGTGAAAATTGACAAAAAGGATAAAAG
>BQKZ01001058.1:81493-97579 GCA_036244855.1 Temnopleurus reevesii
GGGGGGGGGGGGCGCCAAATTTGAGCAGCCCCCTGGGTATCAAAATCCTGGGTGCACGCATAGTAATTAGGATGCACATCTGATTCCACCCAAAGAGTGCCGCACTATACCATTGCCTTCACACCGAATGGTTTAAAGCTGCATCCTAATTTCATAGTGTGCCGGACCACTGACTTCGAGCATATGACCTTCAAATTTTTCTTCTGTATCTGGAGATAGAAAACGTATCAGTCAGATTCAGGCAGGAAATCTCATTGAAGAAAATTAACCCTTTCTCGGTACCCGTACCCAGCTTCCAACTATGGCGGCCACTCCCAATGCAAGTCATCAATCATGTTCCTCGGATCGCTGAGTTGGAAATGGAAATAGAAGAAATTAATTCCTTCAATCATTCACTCTGGCTCTCCGAAAACCATCACGAGCAAAATAGCAACAACAAAAAGCTGTCTTGTAGGTAGACGTTCTAACATTACATTCCAACAGCGAGCTGCCAAGCAAATAGCCAAAACAAAACAAAACAAAACACAAAAATGAGGCGGGGGGGGGGGGGGGTATTTGTTTGTTTTCTCCTAAATTTTATGAGGGATAAGGGCCACCTATCAGCCGATTACCCGAATGTGCCAAATAAAGGCATAAGAGTTAGAATCGTGTCACAGAAACAAATTACAAACCATATATATTTTCAGTGACTTTTGAATCTTTACTATAGGGCCGACCCGATTTCGTGTGCTATTATTGCTCGTCGCCCTTTGCATTGGACCCCCAGCCTATCCATATAGGAAAAGTCGAGCCGAAAAATCCTCCAAAGGCCCAGCAACGTCCCGGGTTGATCTACTTGCTACCATTGTTACTGACAATCGAGTGGCAATTGGAATGCATAATTGCATATTATACAAATTAATAGCATATGCATGATCGCATGAATGAATTATATCCGAAAAAATAGAAATAGAAAATGATTAAGGCACATGATTTCATAAAAAATGAAGTCGTTTATTGAGCGAGACTTCAAATTACAGAAAATGAGATCTCGATCGTCAGCGAAAGGTGGCGCTATTCATTTTCATATTCTCGACGATGGCGGCTTGACAACGGCAAGCCGTTCGCTCGAAAGAAGTCGAGCGCTATTTCCCCGGACATCTGAGAATTGTGACAGTAAGTTTCGCTGATTTGCTTATTTCTTGTTTGATTTTCGTTATCCTCGTTAGTAGATATGCAAGGACGGTAATTCTCCTTTACAGGACAAGTTACTCTGCTCCCTGTGAAATTCATGCCAGACGGCGGCGATCGCGAGCGACACTTTCTGTTTGCTTCCCAGCGCCCGCGCGACCGGGCTAGGAATCCCGCAGATACCGCTGCGCTGCGGCGCGACGTGAATGGTCAAGATTTTACTTAGGCAGTAACTTAGGGTTAGAAAAAATGAAATATAAATGCGGATATCAATGTTTGGTATTTGCCACTTGCCCCTTCATCTTGCAATTTGAAAACTCACTGAAATTCTAAATCGGAGCAACTTGAATTGGGAACTGTGTGTGAAGTGTGAATTTGATAATTGTGATGATTGATTGTGTTTTGTTTTGACCCGAGGCTGACCCTCCATGACAGTGAATGTGATTTGGATTGTGACTGTGATTCTTGAATCTTTTGTGAAGCGAGAATAAGTGCAATTGCTTGGTAAAATGAAATGCAGATCTGATGTTAGATTCACTACTACATTGAATATTTTCTAGGGCTGACTCAGCCATTGGCAGAATCCAATAGGATTAATTAATTAAATGATGAGAGGTCTAACGTCTGCTCACTTTAACTTAAAGTTTTAGCTTTAAAAAAGAATGGAGTCAATGAATTTCCGACATAATTGTAATCTGATGTAATCATAAATTTCCTAAAGAGTTTGTGTTGGTAATTTCTCAGCGAATTCTGACCAAAAACAAGGTCATTTTCGATAAATTATACCGCACTTGCACCAACTGGTATGCAATCATTTTTGTCAAATTGCTTAATTACCCAATTACCCAATTTTTCACTTAAAAACAGTTTGTACTTCATAGAAAAATGTTGAAGTTGAGGATAGCCAAATTTACAGAATTTTTGTGCCTCCATCTGCGATTCGCAACCAAAGTTTGTTGATCATTTTGTACACTTTGTAACAATCTAGTTTGCCATCGACCATCATATGTGTAGACCTGCTTCTTTGCCATGAAAATTAAATTTTATTTCCAGTTATTGAACCACTGGCCGAGTCTTAGGCTATTTTGTAGGTTAAGCCTAAGGAACAAAAGTGATTTGGCTCTGGCAGAAACATGGCGCATGTATATTTAATAAATTACAGTCTATGTTATGCTTTATATGATCCATCTGCTGTGACACTAACAAATGTGATAATTATACACGTATCTCTTTTCAATTACCTCACAGATTTACAAAACTGCTATGTGGAGGTAACATTGTATTTGTGAGCCATTATTTTGATACAATTCCGGAGTTGCTACCAACAGGAGGATCATCATGTCATCTCTAGAGAATCCATTATCACCCCGAGTGATACCACTCATGAAAGATCAGCAAAATCCACCAAAGACGCCACATGCACACATCTCAAAGTGAGTTTAAATGAAAGTTGTATGAATGAGTCCCAGGTTGTTTTGCTACCGTCTTTGCAGGACTGTAAATAAGCCCAGAATGATGGATTTAAGAAGACTTACACCTGTATATTGCAAATTACAAGTAAGAAAAGATCTTGGAAAATTATAATCTGTATGAGCCATTTTTCTGTCAAAATCTAAAGCTTTATTGAATATAGGTAATGTTTTGTGGGTGTCCATATGGGTTTTGTATCCTGACAGGGGATTGTAGAATTCTTCCTTTTACAAGATGCCTTTAAATAATATATGAAATATATCAGATTAATTATTGAAAAGTTCAAAGAATAAGTATTCAAGATGTTGTGATTTTTGATGCATGATTAATTTAAAACTCATACTAGGAACAAGAAGAGATAATTGATTTTGAAAAGCACTAAGACAATGAACACCCAGCCTACATCTTACACTGTAAATGGATGTTCTTATATAATCTTAAATACATCAGATATAATGTATAATCACACTAAGATACTGCAGACACTAAACATATCCCAGTGTTAATGATTTGTGTTTGGTTGATTGTTTCAGCTTTGTTGACACTTTCGGGGCATAAGATATGCTGTAGCCGAACAATATATCCCCACCCATGATAACCTATGGCTATGTTTGTTTGATTGTTACAGGTTTGCAGACCCAAAGCTCTTGTCCTCAACATGGGCATTAGACATCAGGAAGGAGATTGACCGTCAGAAAGATAGCGGTCAGCGGCCGGACAATTCTTTGGTCAATGATCTGATCACAGAGCTTAGTGCTGTTTTCATCTCAGCTCTACAGAGGAATAGGTAAATAATAAGAAACCATTGTGTATTTCTAATCGATTGTATGGGGAAAATGTAGATACAGTCAAACCTATTTATAGTGGCCACCCAAGGGAAACGTGAAAGTGGGAACTGTAGACATGTAGCCTTTTTCACATTTTCATCTATTTCTGAAGGGAACTAAATTAAGTGACCGATGTAGACAGCAGGTCACTGTAGACAGGTGGCAGATTAGATAGGCTTGACTGTAATCTACATTCATATAAGATTTCAATTTAGGATGCTTGGTCATTGTTGGTCGATGCTTGGTATTTTAAAATGTACAAACAAAAATGCCCCACAAAAGGAGAAAAAGAATAATAACAACAGCAAAAACAAAAACAAAAACAAATGAACACAAACAAAAAAATGAACCCACAATATATGAAGAATCCAAAGATGGTTTCGATAATTTGAAGTGAAGTATAATGAAATCGCGAATAGCCTTTGTGCTTAATTCATATGGTTTAAAATGTAAATTCATTGATTTATGTCTAAAGTTATTTTTCTATATTATCTCATTTACATATAAAAATTATCTTCCATTGTAGTCGACACCAGTGGCTTTACCTAGCAGAAGTTCTTCGGATGTGCCTTCCCTATTCTGCATACCTCCAAGATGACGACCAGGTAAAAGAAAACAAATATTTTGATGTACCCCTAACAATTTTGATTAGTGTCTACAACCCCCAATAATGTGTAAACGACCACTTATTGGAAGGAATATTAATAATATTTCAAACATATTGTAAAGGGAAAATATAAAGAAAGAACAGTAGATTGACACAACATTTTATCCATTCACCCTTTAATATAATATGAGTTTGATACTAATAGCCCAAACCAGGGGGGGGGGGTAAAAAGATGACATTGCAATACTTTTGGGGGAAACCCCTCAAAAAGGAAAAAGAAAAAGAGAGATCACTACATTGTCATAAAAACAAAGTTTCAGATAAGTATGTATACACATGTTTTATGGGAGGGATAAAACAGTGATATTTCAACCATAGTACAATACTATTATTAGGAGACCCCTCTAAACGGAATAGAGAAGAAACAGCAGAGGTTGTCATTATCTTTGTCAAACACTTTTTCCATAGACTCTGAGACAAATCATTTTTGATAGCAAGGGTCTTGTAACATTTTCCTTGTTGGGCTTAGTTTTATTCAGTACAATATTATCTTGATGTGTGTAAAATGAAAAAGCGAATACACAGTGAACTTTATCATTGAAGTAATTCTTGCCTTATCCCAACATGGATTTCAATTATTTATCTCCCCAACACAAAAATCATTCAATTGAAACTTTATCACCTTGTGACCTTCTATGTCAGCTTTACGTCTGACTTTAAATAGAATGGATTTACAAATTGTTCATCAATTTCTTTCATGTCAATTCATTTCTAATATCCAGCTGAAACATTATGTGGCTCGGACCTACTATCAAGCCAGACAGCACAGTACACCAACAGCAGGAACAGAGTTGGATGGGTTGGTGGCTAAACTCTTCCCAAAGGTAAGTGCGAGTTCATTCAAAGCAACATTTTGCCAGTAAAGCAAGATCATACTTTAGTTAGCTATGTTCTGATTGATTTCCCCATTCATATTTTAATTCCATTTTGTTTGAATAATAATGATAATAATGAACGGCTTTTATATAGCGCTTATCAACTCTTTATGAAGAATTCTCTAAGCGCTCTACAGTTGCAGCATTATTACCCTGGCTTTAGCCCGGCAGCCACTTCATTAGCGCACTTGGCGTTTCAAGGATTAAATATTCCTACCAGGTACCCATTCACCTCACCTGGGTTGAGTGCAGCACAATGTGGATGAATTTCTTGCTGAAGGAAATTAACGTCCTGGGTGGGACTTGAACCTACGACCCTCTGGTTGAAAGGCGAGAGTCATGACCACTACACCAATCTGAGTAATGTTACTCCTTGTTAGCAGGGATGCTGTTTTGAAGCAAAATGTCACTTTCAACAAAATTGCTGGCTCTGATAAAATGAGGTCCAAATCTTTCCTGTATGAAATAAAGAGTTTGGTTTGAAAAGCTCAATTGACCATATGGGATCTGATTTTATGGACTAACATTTGTGAATGAAATTGTTTGATGAGCTCTCCTGCTTAAACGATTTTTGTTTCTTGGTTTTTTTTTCTCAACAATTTCAATGATATCAATATACAAAATTGATCCTTATTATACTGCCCATAGACTTTTTTACAATTATCTCACAAAACGTCAAAATGATGATGTGCTAATATGTTACTAAATGTGAAACTTAGCAAATGTACTAAAATTTATGTGAAGATATTTCTTCTTTCATAGAAGTAGAAAATCATTACGTGTTTTTTCCCACAGATTGTACAAGCAATCAAACCTACTGGCGGAGATGCTAAGGACTACCGCAACCCTCTCGCTCCTGCTCGATCTCCCTCTGAAAAGTCTCCAAGATACAACCCACTTACGATGTCTCTACCGGATGGCGCAGACCCTTACAAACTGGAAAGACCTGTAAGTCACCATTAATCTGCTCATATCATTTGAATGTCTATTTTGAAAGGAATATCTCAAATATACCTAAAAATTTATTTCTCAAATAGAACATTTTTGATCTAGAATTGAATGGCTTAGTTCCTGTTTGCATTCTAAACAGTTTTTATGAAATTTATGAATCATGTGTTGGGTAGATGTTGGTGAGTTATGAATAAGTTTCAACATTAACCCTAACTTTATCTAGATTTATTTAGCTGAAGATTAAGTGCATTCACTTTGAAACATATTAAATATTGTGATTTCTTCATTGTACTATTATTTGAATTTACATCTGTTCATTGGTACATAAGTTTAGTCTTGAACCATTATGAATGAGCCATGACTAAAGATGAATTATAGAGCTACCGTGAAAAGATACATGAACGGCATATAATCAAGCACCACAAAATTATTAAACGATAGTAAAACAATACTAAATGTTGCACCCTGTGGCTGCTTTAGATGTCATTGCCTTTTCAAATTAGATTTATTTCAATTTCTTTCATGTAGAAGTTTAATGCTATCCAATTTCTTTTTTTATTCTTCAGGGAGATGAAGACCACCTCACGCCAAGGGGCCTCAGTCTGGGCCACATTCGAGAGGTCCTCCCATCGGTTGTCATGGAAACCACCAGGCGTAAGTAAAATTTACACTTCCTCATGCATAAAAAAGATTGTCTCGGGCACTGCAAGAAGTATTTTGTGCAATAGAATCATTCCTGCCACATCCATTATACCCCTGTATATAATTTACATATGATTCAACTATTATTGTAAGGTAACAACAAACTGAAAGCATGTATCTCTAATGTCATGATCTTTCTGAGTGGGCCCAAACTAATAAAAATAATTGTGTGTAAACTCCTAACCTTCTTGGCTCCAATATTTCAATTCCCCAAAGATTGCCCTGAAATTTTGTTTTCTTCGACTGAAATGTATGTCTTACGTGACGTTTGGTACTATTATTGTTTATTTGATAAATGGACCTATGCCAATGAACTACAGGTGTTATTGCAATTATTATGAATTTCAATAATTTGTTCTTGATGTGTTGGTTGCTTTATTGTGCCCTTTCAACAGCCCGAACGTTGAATTGCACTTACAATTTATTTGGTGCACATATCCACTTTGCAGAGAGCTCATTGTGCCTTTTGTATAAATGTCCCCCTGGCTTTAGCCATTCGAAACCTGTACACAACCATTTCAAGGAATAATACGCAGTAACCTAACCTGGGATGAATGCAGCTCATTGGTGATGAAAATTAATGCCATCTTGGCTTGGATCCAACTTGTGACATTATTATTGATGGAGTCCTATCTACTAAGCCATGGTGTTTCTTTCCTGTAGAGCCCCTGATGATGTTGTGACCATTGGAGCAGTAAAGGTAAACTTCAATCTCAACAATAATTTTTTTTATGATCTATTTTTTATTTTTTATTTATTATTATTTTTTTTTTTACAGATGAGGCGGTTTGGAGTGAAGGCCTGGGTATGACTGCTGCAGCGATGAACATAGACTTGAATGACAAGGCACCCACCCCACGCAGACTGGTCCCTCCTCCCAGGCTCCCCGACTCATCTTGGAGGGCTGAAGAGCACCCTCTACGTCAGGAAAACCTTGCTGTCAGTGAAGATGCAGAGTCGGTTAGTCGTTAGCTTTTCCAGATATTACAAAGAATGAGCCTGAATTGCATATTTGGGCAGGGGATGAGAATGATAATAGTAAAGAAATATGACTGATACTCCTTGATGGCTTGTTGTGTATCACCCTCAGTAGAGACCTCATTAAAAAAAATCTAAACTTTTTAGTAATGATAAACATTAAAAAGAGATCAATGATAAAAATAAGATTCAAATATGTACCAGTGATTTCTTAAAATTACTAAAAACTATTGAAAAGCAAAACATATACTGCACTCTTTTTATTCATCTTAACTACAATGCTGAAAATTAGCTGAATGAATAATTGAAGAACTTTAGCAAGGTCAATGTACATTGGGTAAATTAAGGCACATCAAATGTTACTCATTTGGACCATAAATGTGACATGCCACATTCCAATAAATTCCTTTTGTTCTTTTCTAGGAAATTGGTGAGGAAATCCCACTCACAGGGAAAGAGGTCGTGGAGATGTTCGGCAAAGGTCGTCACCTTGGCAACGCAAAGTTCATCTACCTCAACCGAACCCCGACCCGACACTTCATGCCCTATGAGCTGACCGTTGTCCCCAAACACAAGGCAAATCCTAATGAGCACTGGATAGTGTCATGCTTTGGAATCATGCACAAGGTCAAAGGTCATCCAGCGGAGAGCATGAAGCTGTATGATTGGCACAGAGAGGCTGTTCTCTGGGGCATACTGACCAAGATCCCGTTCTTCAAGTACTACCTTATCAAGAAGACATTCAACAGGTGAGTTTGTTTAGAAAACTCTGCTGGAAGAAGGACTGAAGTCCAATTAACCCCCATCATTTTCAGCCTTTCTTCACTTATGTTTTGTACAAGCTTAAAACGTGCACAAATCACATGGCTTATTCTGACAACATACTTAGGGGTACTTGATACTTCTATCATGGTCTTCAATTGATTTAGAATAAAGTATATAGAATTGGTAAATCATGGGGCAATCAAGATATCTTTGAATGAGAAAGGTGGTTGTTTTATGTATTTGCTAAAGTTTTTTCCGCACTTTCATATCGCTTCCATCAGGCTTGCATTGCACAATATTCAGTGATTTCAATTATTCTAGAATATGCATGATGATAGATGTTTAAAGATAAATCACAATACTGCTAAACAAATTAATTTCTTATGAGAGAACAAAAAATGGGAACAGCAGCTATTTAGAAGCTTCAGAATTTTCATAAAAATACTCCTCATCAATACTGTAAAAGCTGAAATTTTTGCTGGGGTTTTATTTTCGTGAATTTCCTAACCATGAATTTGCCAAATTTTTCACTCATTACAATGCCCGTAAGTCAACCATATTTATGTGGCCCTGTGAGATTCAACTTAGGCAGAGTTACCTGTGTTTGTAGGGTCTCATACTAGTATTACTTTAGTCATAATTTCTTCTAATAGCCTAATCATCAATTCTCTTATCATTATCTGTCCATCTACAGATGGAGATCGGGGCAGAAGCATCAAGAGTTTTGCTATATCAGAAAGAAGGTTCATGAGAATCTGCTACTAGCTGTCCCAGGCTTTGGAGCTGCCTCCATCCAGATATCAAAGCTGCTACAAGAGCTCGGCACTGTGCGCTTTCTTCCTTTGGAGCTTGAGTAAGTATTCTACTTCACATTACCTCTGATTTAAAAAACTGTCGCACATACACGGTAATGCTACATAGACATAAACAACCCCCAATTTAGCATTAAGTACATTGGATGATGTCATGTTCAGTTTGTGACTGCTGTTAGTGTTTGTTTGACTAAACAAGCAATGAAACGAAAACATAACTTTAGCAGAAAATCGAGTTCTTACTACTTACACCGAATATGAAATCACCCAATGATGTACCATTGAATAGTGCTTCAACTCTCTCTTGCTAACCTTTGTCATCATTTGTAACTCTAAACTATAAACTAGTTGCGAATTTGGTACACAACTTTTCTTGTGCTTGGGTTAGTAAGTTTGCATTTAACCTGCTGCATAATGCTATGAATCCAGTGATTGGGTAATAATTGTTAGGGATCCCACTCTATTTTGCAAACCTAGATGATAAGTTTCACTTTTTTGACAAAATATATTTTTGGTGCTTGGGGATACAACAAAATAGGCTTAAAGGAGTGTTAAATTGTTGTCATGATATGTAAATTCCAATTTTGCTTCTACCATGTAACATGAGAGGGAAAACCCACAAGTTCCAACAGCACTCATCAAACACAAAGTCCACAAATTCAGCTTTTTCCAACACACAATCCAAGAGCGGAAAAATTTAACCAACGGTACCTCAACAATTGATTTCTTTGATCAATTTAAACAAATTTAAAGTCTCAAAGTGCCCAGTAAATAGAATCCGTCTAGCGAGGCGCTAACACGAATATAACCTCAAGAAGTTTGCAGAGTACAGCTCGTATGCATATGCCACCTCAACCAAGACAAGATAATAACATGTTATTTATCTTTTTCTGTACAGCCATTGCTTCACACTACCCGAGTTTGAACACAGGACAAAGATGATGTACAAAGCAGGCAAGCAGATCCTTGACAAGTTCTTTGGGTGAGTCTGTCTGTTAATTCTTAAAGACTTGGTTAGATGATGAGTGAAGACAAAATGTTGTTATCCTTTGTCTAAAATTACTTCAATTAACAAATTTGTGTTAGTATTACCGGGCAAAAATTGTTAGAAAAAAATTGTTCTGTGTTGTTTTTATTCAGCTAGATAAAAAAAAATCATGAACCTTCAAGACATGTATGTACATTATCGATATCTAGGGGATGTTTTCCCAAGTTATAAAAACTTTTAGAATGACTGGTACATGTATCAGTTCTTGGACCGAATGTTTTGCATACCAAAAATCATTTATGTATCCTGATTTTTCAAATAGTTAATATTAAATTTAAGAATGATTTGATGAAACACTATCCAGAATTATTTTCACAAAGTTACGAACAATTCTATAAATAACTTGAAGAATGAGCGATGTCAGGTGTTTTTGCTAAATGATTCAGAATAGTACAAGTACGTGTTTTGTGTTTTATTTTTAACAATCATTTTGTATTTGTATTTAAGGCCAACTTGGTAAAACACATCCTAGGTTTCTAGTTTATTCATGATGGATATGCAAAATACAAAATTAGGGCAGAGATGTATAAAATTGTTGGCTATTTTGCAATCTTTGATGATTACGGTTTACATATTTTTCTGTGTCTAGCTATTGCAAGCTGATCCTGGATAAAGCTTGTGATGACTCATATGCCATGTTGGATTTCTGCCAGCAGCAAGCCAAGAAGGATAAAGCCCTCTTGTAAGTATTTGCATGTAAACAATTTATTGCAAGTTGACATAAGATTGACAGTGTCTTAAACTGCTTAAATGCAGATATTCACCATCAAGATAACTTTGAATGCTCCAAATTCATATTTCCTTTAATGCTTGTAAGATATTGGAAAATTATTATCCCTTACTTATATCTTTATCGAGATGTATCCATGTACATGCTTAAATTGAGTAATGAAAGTTCTGTATCATCTACGGTTGAAGTTTTCAATTTGCTCTTTCACGTTTCTGAAAGTCGTTACATGTTGGCCAGCATAGATTATATGATTTACCATACTATTGACGTGAGCAAGGTAATTTTTCGCTCCTTCTATGACAAGTTTAGTTGATTTACCATGCCAGAAATATGAATGTGTTGATTTCTTCACATTTTCCCCCCTAATCTTCAGCTCCAAGGATTCCATGTTTGTCCAAGAACATAAGAAAGAAACAGAAGAAACTTATCTGTCATTACAGTACTCAATTTTTGACAGTGAAAGGGGATGTTGCTCAAAAGTTGCAATTGATCGTAAGTTGCAGTTAATCAGAATACACCAATCAAAATCATTGTTTCATGCGCATCTTGTTAAATGCGCACATCGCTCACTGTGCGCGAATGAAAATACGTGTTACAATTTACAAAGTTGCAGTTGATTTGCAATTGATTTTGAGCAACATCCCTTAAGATAACTTGAGTAAACATGCCAAAGATATGAATGTGTTGATTTCTTCACATTTTCTCCACAATCTCCAGCTCCAAGGAGTCACTGTTTGTTCAGAGACAGAAGAAAGAACAGAGAGAAGCCAATCTTCTGAAAGCACAGGATGAAACAAAGTAAGTTTTAAGTTATAACATGTCATCCTTGATATTAATTAATCTTTTCATTTTTATATCAAGCCCACTAAACATTACTATCCATCAATACTTCCACATTTTGGTAAGTTTACAAATAAAAAATTATTATTATTTCGTTTTTGACATGTAGCTTCCAAAGATTACGGCTTTATGTATAAAACTATAATGTTTAATGAATCTAGAATTTAATTAGTTTAATCTATGCCTAGCTTGGTAGTCACTCTGCTAGCAGTCATTTTTGTGTGGGAAGGCATGGCACACAAAAAGTTTAATGATGAATGTAATTTTAACACTCCAATAGATATAATTATTTGCTGGACTGTGATAATTTATGAAATGTATATTGTTGAATTAACATAAAGTTGATGCTATTTGCTTGCAGGCGACTTGGCAACTTTGTTCTCCTGATTGACCAGATGTTAGTGTGCCATTTGCTTGCCCTGAGCAGGTATAACATCTGTACCTTTGTGAGACGCACAATGGTTGGAAGCATTGATGCCCAGCGGGAGGCGCTCTACAAAGCGAAGCTGGTGTTCACTAATAAAGGTAAGATTGGTGAGAGAGATTGGGAGGAGATTGGCATAAGGAGGGAAGGAGTACGGGAGGAAATTAATGAGGAAGGTGAGGAAGGAAGGAAGAGATAGAAGGAGGGAAGGAGGGATGGAAGCAGGTACAGGAGGATGATGGAAGGAAAAAAGAATGAAACAAGAAAAGAAGGAAGAAAAAGGAAAGGATTAAATGAAAGAAAAGAACAGATGAACAAATGGGAGCGGGAGGAGAGAGATTGGGAGGAGATTAGCATGAGGAGGGAAGGAGTACGGGAGGAAAGTAATGAGGAAGGTGAGGAAGGAAGGAAGAGAGAGAAGGCGGGAAGGAGCAAGGAAGGATGGAAACAAATAGAGGAGGATAATGGAAGGAAAAAAATGATGAAAGGCAGGGGGAGGAGATTCTGCAGGTATAACATATGTACCTTTGTGAGACGCAAAACGGTTGGAAGCATTGATGCACAACAAAGCGAAGCTGATATTCACAAGTAAAGGCAAGATTAGTGAGAGAGAAAAAGGGGGTGGGGTGGTGAGGGATAAAAAGAGAAAGGGATAAGATGGGGAGATTTTTGGAATAATGAGGGAGAGTGGGAAAGAAGAGAGGAAAGAAAAAAAAGGAGGAAGGGAATGAGTATGGATGGAAGCAGGTGAAGGTGGAGGATTGAAGGGAGAAAGAGAATGAATGAAGAATGAAAGGAAGGAGGAAATGAATGAAAGAAAAAGAAGTGAAGCAAGGCAGGATGAACGGAAGAAACCTGGGGGATCAAGGAAGGACTAGCAAAGGGAAGATTTGACTTGACATGAGGGGATATGGAGGAGAAGGAAGTTGAGATTTGGGATGGAGAAGGATTGAATTAGGGAGGGAGGGAGGGAGAGAGGGAGGAAAAAAGGATATAGGAATATCAGAAAGAAGAAGGAACAGAGAAAGGATGGATAGAAGAAAGAAGGGAGGAAAAAGAGAGGGGTGTTGGAGAGGAACAGGGGGGGGGGGCAAGAATTGTAAGTGGGAAGTAAAGAAGTGATTCATGGTGAATATGAGTATTTTCCAAACCAGTATACATGTACATGCATTGAACTGTTGCATTTGGGACAAAAACCCCTGATAGAACGACAAATTCAATGACATACTATTATTCTCTAGCATTTGTCCTGATATAATTACCACTCTGATGTTTTCATGCGGCCATCTCATGTGATTTCATAAAACATCTGACGAAATGTTAATGAATTACAAGTGTAGGGCACAAAAAATGTATCATATATCCACTATCTTTTTCCAGGGGTACTGATCCTGTCCCCATCGAAGCAGATGTTCTTGGATTCCATTGATGCGATCCTCACCCGACTGGCAGCTATCATCAGTGATGCTGCCCGACCAATTGAACAGGTCACGGCCGGATGGGTGGGTGACCAGCGGGAAAAGCTCCTCCAGAAAGAGTAAGTGTTTTGATAAGTTATCATGGCAAATTTTCATGAATAATTCAACTTGGATATTTATCTAAGCACTAATAAGAATTGCTTTGAATTACAATGAGTCATTTTTAGAATCCGACTTCCACTATACAGTCAAACATGTCCATAATTGCCACCCAAAGGAAATGGGGAAAATACGCTTCTACAGACTGGTTTGGCTGCACATATTTTCATGTAGAGCAGTAGAGTGGCCTCTTAAGACAGGTGGTCAATATAGACCTTCACCTCTGAAATAATGAAAGCGTTGACAGCTTTGATCATGATTTATCATAATATGGGCGTGTTTGGTTGGAAAGTTCCTGCCATTCTGTCCTTGTATAACTACACCAAAAAATAGGCAAAATCGTTGTGTATACCCATAGCACCAATTCTTACAGTCTGTGAATGAAATTCCCTTTGTTTATTAGCAAGAATTTTTGATGATGAGTTAATGAGTTGTTTATTATTATTATTCATAGATGACATTAAATGAATGGATTCAAAGGCTGTGTAAAGAAAAGTTTATATTAAAGATTAGATGACAACTATATACATTGAATGAAGCTGTTCGAAGATCACTTCTTTTCATCAAATTTCATGAAGATGACTGATACAGATTCAACTTTAGCTAAATATTTGAATGTGAATCGTTTGAATTTTCTTTTGCTGTGTGCAGGGATGAAGACGAAGAAGGACGTTCAAGTGCTGGAACGTCAGGGAAAAATGGCTTGTCTTCACCGATGAAGAGATTGATCTCCACGGCAGCAGATAGACTTCAGGAACCTGTCATGATTGAACAAAGTAAGAAATAAATGAAATTGAAATTTAGATTGGAATTGGAATTAGGATGTGTTGGCTCAATCCTAAGGCCTTGTCACTGCCTGGTTGAAAATGTAAATGGAAAATGGAAATGGAACTGAAAATTGAAATGGAAATGGGAATGAAAATGGAAATGGAAATGGACATGAAAATGGGAGTGAAAATGAAAATGGGAGTGAAAATGAAAATGGGAGTGAAAATGAAAATGGGAGTGAAAATGAAAAGGAAAATATGCTGGGATGAAGATGAAGAAAGACGCTCGAGTGCTGTATTTTGGTGAAAAACGGGTTCACCGATGAAGAGATTGATCTTCACAGCAGCAGATCGGCTTTGGGAATCTGTCATAATTGAATAAAGTAAGATATTAATGAAATTTGAAATTTGGATTTTGAAATTTAAAATCCGAATTATGTGAAATTTGAAATTGAAATTTTAAGTCAAAATTTGAAATTTGAAATTTGATATTGAAATTGAAATGGAAATTTGACATTTGAAGTCTGAGGTTTGTAATTTGACATTTGAAATTGGAAAATTGAAATTGGAATTGAAATTGGTAGTGGCTCATGATGACAAATTCATACTCCCGGTAAATGTTGTCAAATAATTTTTTGTTTTACCATTTATTTCAACTTGTAATTCCTTTCTTTTTATTTCTGAAGCAAAAAAGTTCCTTGATATGTATTTGATGCATTTAATTTGTTAATACAGAAACCCCCAGGAAGGAGTCTGATCACATGGGGGTCGCGACCCCTGAACTCTGCAAGAAGACGGATCTTCAGGAGGACTTTGTTGTGGTTGGCGAGCGCATGGTTGGGCAATACAACCCGCTGACAGAAGGGAGTCTGGAAGATAGACTACTTGCAGAGTAAGTACAGTAAATCAGTTTTACTAATAAAATCTAAATTAATCAATCAATCAATCAATTAATCTTTTAGTAATTTATCATTCAATCAGTCCATTGATTGATTGTTCAGTGAATTAATGAATTTGTTCATAAACATATTCATCATTCAATTCGTCAAACAATCCATACATTAATTCAGTTTGTATCTTGTTCATACAACTATTAATCAATGAATCTTAAACACATAGTTCGTCAGTCAGTTTGTCGGGTCAATTCAATCAATCAGTGAATCAATCAGTCAATCAATCAATCAATCTATCAAGCAATTAATCAAGGATTTAATTTCATAATCAATAATTCCCTGATTTCATTCCCCAGTGAGGAGATATCTTCAGTTCGAGACCTCAAAACTGAGATTGATAGTTTCTGTAATCCATCAATTCATGAATTGTATCAATCATTTAATAAATTAATTGATTTATTATTTAATCAATCAGCCAAATTGTCAATGAATGAATGAATGGATCTATCTATCATTCAATCAAGGAAATAATCTCTAAGGAAATCAACCTTCAATCGTTCTCTAGTTTCATTCCCCAGTGAGGAGATATC
>BQKZ01001059.1:8452-24508 GCA_036244855.1 Temnopleurus reevesii
TATAACGATTCGTTCTTCTTTCAACAGACTATCAAATGAAAATAATTATTAGAGGTAAAAAGAAATAATGATAATTGTAAGTTATCCTGATAATTTTCTCGTATTTTCTATAAATCTGTGCATGATATGATTGTTCGGTAGGCAACACGTGAACCAATTCCAGTTTATTTGATAAAACATCATTCTAAAGGATTAATGACAACGATTGTCCCACGTAGATTTGAGAATGTGCAAAAATGTACATAAAACGTACAAAGTTAAAATATTTTTTGATATGCCTGCTTGACCTCTTCATGCGTTTTATATACGGTTTTTTCTATAAATTAGAAGTATCTTAAATGGACAAAGACTGGTTGTGATCTAGTGTATAAAATGTCATAACCTATACGAAATTATTACATTTTCACTCGAAAGGTTACGATGATTACGGTGACGAACTTCGTCGCAATTACGAGGATCCTGATTTCGTCGACGAGGTCCTGGCCTTGTGGGAGACCGTCAGACCGATGTACCTTCAGATCCATGCATATGTACGGAGGAAGTTGGTCGATCATTATGGCGAGGATAAGGTGGACCCGACTGGACCTATACCAGCTCATCTGCTCGGTAAGGATGTGTGTGCGTGTGTGCGCGCGCGTGTGCATGTTCAGGGGTGTGGAAAAAGCTAGTCCATTATAGGGAGGGTTAGGTGGACTCGACTGGACCTATACCAGCTCATCTCCTTGGTGAGAATGTGTGTCCGTTTTTATGTGTGTGTGTGTGTTTGTCTGTGGGTGTGTATGCGTGTGTTTGTGTGCGTGTTGTGGGAGAGAACATAAATTATGTACGGAGGAAGCTGGTTGATCATTACGGGGAGGACAAGGTTGGCTTAACTGGACCTATACCAGCTCATCTGCTCGGTACGGGTGTGTGTGTATTTGTATGTGTATGTGTGTGTGTTTCAGGGATGTGGGAAAGAGGTTATGTACGGCTGCAGTTGGTCGTTCATTATGGCGAGGACAAGGTGGACCCGACTGGACGTATACCAACTCATCTTCTTGTTAAGGATGTTTTAGAGTGTGTGTAGGTGTGTTTTGTATGTGTGTTTGTTTGTGTGTGTGTGTGTGAGGTAGCATATGTACAGAGGAAGCTGATTGACGATTATGGGGAGGGTAGGGCTAACGAGACTGGATCTATACCATCTACTTAGTAAGGATGTTTGTGTGTTTTATGTGTGTGTAGGTGTGTGTGTGTGTGTGTGTGTGTGTGTGTGTGTGAGTGTGTTTCAGGGGTGTGGTAGAGAGCATATATGTACGGAGGAAGTTGGTTGATCATTATGGCGAGGATATGGTAGACCCGACTGGACCTATACCAGCTGATCTACTTGTTAAGTGTGTATGTGTGTTTGTATATATATATATATGTGTGTGTGTGTGTGTGTGTGTGTGTTTTCCGCGGAGAGCACATAGGGATGCTAGTAGATAATTATGGCGAGGATAAGGTTGACCTCTCCCACCTCATCTCCTTAGGAAGGATGTTTGTTAATTGGTATGTGTGTGAGTGGGTGTGTGTGTGTCTCAGGGTGTGTGGGAGAGAGAGAGCGCACACGGAGGAAGCTAGTCGACCATAATGGGGAGGGTAAGGTAGAATCGACTGGACCGATACCAGCTCATCTTCTTAGTAAGGACGATCGTGCGCTTGTATGTGCTGTGCATGTGTGAATATGTGTGTGTGGGGGGATGAAGCCAGTTGACCATTAAAGTATTCCCGCATAGAATGGCGCCATCTCTCGTTGAAAGTGCTGCCCCGCTGCAGCTACCAACGAGCCAATCGGAGAAATGCCGTGATCGTGACGTCATCGTATTGCATTAGCTAGCTGCGTGTACCGCAGCCATAAAGCTTATATGGACTTGTTGTGTATTAAATCTTGCATATTCTTTGCTTGTTCCACCCCAATAATCAGAANATGCCAGTCTACTTTAAGGCTCATCTGACTCCATCTACATCAGCTCTCCTCTTTGGTAAGGTATTGCGTGGAGTGTTTGTGTGTGTGTCTGTTTGTGTGTGTGTGTGTGTGTGTGTGTCGGGATGAAGCCAGTTGACCATTGTGAGGAGGTCGAGGTTGACCTGACTGGATTTGTACCAGCTCTCCTTCTCGGGATTGCCCCGGTCACAATAGGGCCCCGGAAGCAACACGATTCAACACGACTCTTTGTCAGTTTACAGTTGGCTGCCTGCGAGCAAAGAATCGTGTTGAATCGTGTTGAATCGTGTTGCTTCCGGGGCCCTATGTGACCGGGGTTTAACGACGATGGGCTTATATATGTGTTTTGTGTATATGATTATGTGGATGTGTGTGCGTGTGTTCGTTTGTTAATGTATTCGTGTGTTTTTACAAAATTTATAAGTTTCTTAAAATCTTAAAACAGATGCGTGTGTGTTGGTATGTGTTTATGTTTGTGTACGGACGTGTGTGTATGAGTTTATGACGTGTGTACGTTGGTTGGATGTGCATAAAAATGAGTGTCGAATCATCACCATCCAGTTGATTAATTGCTAGTAAATTCTCAGCCACACTTTTCTTTTCATGTTTGTATCTCTATGATTATATCGATCTGTAGGTAACATGTGGGCTCAAAAGTGGGGTCAAATCTATGATTTAGTGACACCTTACCCCGGTCATGGCAGCGTGGATGTTACCCAGGAGATGCAAGCACAGAACTGGACAGTTGAGCGAATGTTCCTTACGGCCAATGAGTAAGCCTATTTTGATAAATAAATGACTGACTGAATGAAAAGAATGAATAAATAAATGAGTGAGTGAACGAATGAAATAATAAATGAATAAATAAATAAATCATAAAGAAACTAATTAAATATAAAATAATAACGTAGATAAATTTGCAAAATAAAGTACTTATAAAAGACACAAAAAAAACAATTGGCCTAGATCAATCACCCCCCCCCCTCAAAAAAAAATTGAAATCAAGATAAAACAAAATTAAAAAAAAGATAGACACAAAATAAAAAAGCATATATAAGAAATAGGAAAATAGGAACAAATATTTGGTTGTCATCTTTTGACCGACCCTTTACATATGTAAAGATGACATAGATAACAGATAAAAATACATTATACACTATTCCAGTGTTTAGCTGGAGTTCAGCCAGATCAAGGAACTTGTCGAGGGATAAATTACAATGGTATTAATTCTGAGAGATCGAAGAGCGCCATCAAATTCCAACAAAAAGCAAAATCATTTTCATCTTCTTCCTTTTTTTCATTCGAAAACGGTCATTGGATTTACTAACCGAAATACAAACACAAGTAAATGGCATAAACCAATAAAGTGACATTAAAACAAAATCTAGTGAATTGTTTGTTCCTGGGTCACTGCTATTTGTTCATCCGGAATCTATTAAGCTTATTCACAAAGGCAACGAAAAAAGAAATGTGACCATACATCATCAAAACTATATGCACATTTTTTTTCTTGACAGTTATCTTCTCCCATAGAGACTTATCACAAGTACATAATCTGGGTGTGTGAATAATCTTACGATTCCCAAAAAGAAAAATTGCAAGATGATTTAATGACATAATGGTTTCAATGTGGCTTGCAGATAATATCTGATTGTAAATTTATATTATCCATCATTTACATGATACAATTTAGGATACTGTGTTAACGAGCGACCTAGCACTACGCCATGCACTGAACCCATTAACTGCCGAATTCTGTAAAGCCTGCGTCACATCTTTGCGTTTTTAGCCTGCGTCAGCCAAGCGTTTGTGGAAATTAAAAATTAAGATCAGACGGTGGATTGACATTAGGCTTGCGCTCAACGAGCGTACGACGAGCGTCAGTCCACCGCATGACCTGCGTCTTTGTGCGTCAAGGGGTTATTCGGTTCCAGTAGTCAATGGGTTAAAGGTGTGGGAAAGCTGAAACATTTCCACCACATAACCACAAGAAGCGTATTTATGTTTTTGTCGTTCTCTTATGTTGCTGCAGCTTTTTCGAATCTCTGGGATGGAGATCGATGCCGGACACGTTCTGGACGAAGTCGATGTTGAAGAGACCATCCGACCGACAGGTCGAATGTCACGGGTCAGCCTCAGACATGAAGAAGAACAGAGATGTCAGGTGAGGGTACAAATGGGGGCGAGTTGCTCGAAGCCATGCGCGTACATACTACTACTACTACTACTACTACGACTAGTAGTAAGACTACTATTAATGCTACCACTACTATAACTATACAACTTCAACAATTACAACTACTGCTACTAGTTCAATGATAACTATTACTATCACGTCTACTTTTACTGCTACTACTACTACTGCTGCTGCTATTACTACTACAACTACAACAACAACTACTATTACTACTACTATTACTACTACTACTACTACGACTAATACCATACTATTACCCCAAATAAGAACAATGGATTAAAAACGGATCATTCAAAAGGACACACTTCTTAGCATTTTAGATCAATCAATTAATTCATCAATAAAGCAATCAATTTCCATCTTTTTAGAATCAAGATGTGCACGGAGATAACAATGGAGGACCTGTACACAGCTCACCACGAGATGGGGCACTGCCAATACTTTCTACATTACCGCCACCAGCACGCCGTGCTCCGATCGGGCGCCAACCCGGGCTTCCATGAAGCTGTTGGAGATACCATCGCTCTATCTGTCTATACCCCCAGCTATCTCCATCATCTAGGCCTTCTAGAGGACGCCGATTTTGATTATAGTAAGGAAAATGTTGTTCTCAGATTGTGAAAACTGAGGGCGAAAAATGGCAAAATAAAAAATCTTCCCATGGAAGCCTTTACGGTGCCTCCAGCCCACATGTCGAGATCTTTCGTAATTACTCTGCAAAGAATCTATTTAAAAACAATGTTTGCTGAATGACTAGCAAACTACTTAATTTTTGTCTTCTAAATTCGCTGTGAAAGTTTGAATTGCTGCGAAGATTTTGCAAAACGGTTTCGATGGATATATGAGCTAGCTAGCGGAATTTCGCACAGCACACGTGTATAGAACTAATTTGATTGACAGATACTTCCTTCGCAAGCTAAATTGGCGACGTGTATGGATGTGTGTACAGGCGCCATCACTTAGCATCTAACCATTTTTGCCTTAGAAGCATCCCTAAAAGAATAGTCCATATTCGCTTAAGGAGGATATATCCAGTTTTGATCAAATTTTACTTACTGATATCACATTTTAACTTACCTTGCCCTGCATTTTAGGACTTTTGAATATCATAACCAGTAAGTAGAAAATACAAAACAAAAACAATTTTGACTTTTCCAAAGACTTGTGTACAAACTTGCACGGAGGAGAATTTTTTTCTCCAAAGTACTGAAAATGGAGTAACCACTTTCTGCAAACAAGGGAGATGTTTCACCAAGATAAAAAAGACATTCCTCACGACTTTACGTTCGACTGGAACCCCAGCTTGTGCGTAGTGGTTCACATTATTACGCGCATTCAGCGCAAGAACTGATACCAGTCGAACGTAAAGTCGTGCGTAACTTTAAGAACAACTTGGTGAAACACCGCCCTGGTCTCTAAATGCACTTTTGAATAAATCTCAATGAATAGTAATATATCTTGAGCCAAAAAGTTTCTGATGAAATTAATGAGATGACTAACAAATTTCATTTCATCTTCGAAAGAATTACAGATTAACTATCTTATGAGAGTGGCCTTGGACAAGATTTCCTTCCTACCCTTTGGACTCCTCATCGATCTGTGGCGTTGGAAGGTGTTCTCCGGAGAGATCCAGCCCGATGATTACAACACAGAATGGTGGAATATGAGGTAAAAATTTTTGATTTTAGGCATTACGGCATATATTTTTCTCAGGAACATGTATATGCCATTTATTCAGTGGAACGTACATGTTTCTGACCTAACAGATAAGCACTTTTAAAAAGCGCAGTAGAATATATTCAAATAGTTTCTGCGCTATATAAATGTTATGTTATGTTATGTTAAGTTAACATAAGAAATAAACATGACAAATCATAGGAGAACATATACACTGGAATTATTGGGTTTTCGAAATTGGTGGATAGAGAAATGTGACTGGTAGACTGGTATGACTGGTAGTACGCATTTGATCTGTGCATTAAATGGCAAGTGCGCAACTGATCTGTAAGTCTAAGCTCTCTGCTAAGTGAATGGCAATGAATTTGGGACAAACAATTTTACCCCCCCCCCCCCAAAGAAAAAAAAATATATATATACATATATATATATACCTATATATCGGCTTTTAACGTCGATTTGTTGAATTGCCTAGGTAAATCTGAAGAAATTGACCGGGGAAAACATATAGCCTAAGTACCAGCAAATGCTGTACCAAATATTAGGTACGATTGTCCGGGGATATCCAGCCTAATGATAATATTATAGATTGGTGAAATATCAAACAAGGAAGTTAGTACGCTCAGAGTATACATTAAAAAGTGATTTTACCGAAAGTCTTTGATTTCTAGGAAATAAAAAAAGCAACAAATATGGTATTTTTAGACAACTTCATCTGCAAAAACCATATTCAAAATAAGAACGTACTTAAAAAGGAAAATTTGATTGTCATGTCCCCGCAATTCAATACAAAATAATGATAGAAAAATTACACTTTCAAACTTTATCAAAACAACTAATATAAGAGAAGAATAGAATACCAGTCCCACCCATCATGCCCATGGCGTTACTTTCCTTCAGCGAGAAATTCATCCACATTGTGCTGCACTCGACCCAGGTGAGGTGAATGGGTACCTGGTAGGAGATTTTTCCTTTAAACATGTTAAATGCAGCACACTACCTACAGCTGCACTGCTAAAGCCAGGGTAATTATGCAACATTGTAGAGTGCTTAGGGACGACTGATAAAGTTAGTGTTATGCGCTATATGAGAACGTCTGATTATCATTAGTATAGCAATTTAATTAATCTGGTTCTCTGAAAGGCGATACCAAGGAGTATCAAGCCCAATACCACGAGGGCCACACGACTTTGACCCAGGTGCTAAATGTGTCGTGTTCGCACAATTCAATATAAAATGACTAAAGAATAATTACACTTTCAAACTTAATCAAACCAATTAGTAAGAAGAATAGAACACTAACTTAATTTATTTGTTTCTCTGAAAGGCGATACTACCAAGGAATATCAAGCCCAATACCACGAGGGCCACAAGACTTTGACCCTGGTTCTAAATGTGTCGTGTTCGCACAATTCAATACAAAATGACTAAAGAATAGTTACACTTTCAAACTTAATCAAACCAATTAGTAAGAAGAATAGAACACTAACTTAATTAATCTGTTTCCCTGAAAGGCGGTTCTACCAAGGAATATCAAGCCCAATACCACGAGGGCCACACGACTTTTACATTGGTGCTAAATGTGTCGTGCTTGCACAATTCAATACAAAATAGTTACAAATTCAAACTCTATCAAAACAAGTTATATCAGTGAAAACAATAGAAAAGTAATTTGGATCATTTGTTTCTCTCAAAGGCGGCACTACCAAGGAATATCAAGCCCAATACCACGAGGGCCACACGACTTTGACCCAGGTGCTAAATACCATATAGCATCAGGAACACCTTACATTAGGTAAGTACAACACAAACATCTAATAATAATATAATAATAATCATAATAATAATAATAATAATAATAATAATAATAATAATAATATAATACCTCTTATTTACCCAGGGTAGCCACTTTCAGCTGTAAGCTGTTTTTCAAGGGGCCCTGCATAACATAAAGTTATTATTACCCTTCTCCATTCTTGGTATGAATCGGTCGGGATCGAACCCACGACCTTCCCGTTCATGGGGCAGACGCTCTACCACTGAGCTACACATGTCCGGTATAAAATCTATGTTATGCAATTTCAGTAAAGTGGCAGCATTATCAGCAATCTAATACCGTAATTAAAAAGTTGACAATGAAATGAAAATGACATTGTAAACTTTCATGTGATTTTCATATGCCTCTTGTTAAAGTTATAGAATACTGAATCGCTAACGAGTATGAACCATTACTGTCATTCACGCAAAAGCAGTTTTCTACCTTTAAGCCCCGGTCACATAGGACCCCGGAAGCATCACGATTCACCCCGACTCGTTGTTCTGAGGCACTTAACTGTGAATTAACAAAGAGTCGGTGTGAATCGTGTTGCTTCCGGGGTCCTATTTGACCGGGGCTTTAAAGCCTGACCACAATCAAGTGCGAATTTCCTGGTAAGCATATATTATCATGAAGTTCAAGTCCCAACAAGTTTCCAGCTAAATCACTTCACTCCTTTGATCGACTAAGCAGTTTGGACAACTTTTTTTTTCGAAAGTGCCGACTTAATGCATGGGATTAATTACGGTATGGTAATCCACATGCTCGTTATTGTGCCTGTAGGAACAAACGTTTTTCGTTTGTTCGTTTTTTAAAGGTACCAAGTGAGTTTCATCATCCAGTATCATTTTCTGGACACTCTTTGACCCCTGTTACACCGAGAAAATTGCGTACCTCGAACCTGGGTAGGTTCCAGGTAAATGTTTTTTTGTAAACACAGAACAACGTGCCTCAAAGCGACTCGAGGGACGCTAAACGAAAACGTCCTCATGCAGACCACACCCAGCTGTGGTCTCGAGTAGGTTTCGAGTGAGAAAAGTCTCGGTGTAAACAGAAACTTAAAAACTTAAAAATTACTCTGTACCTCCACTATTCTGCAGGCACAGACTCTCAGCTTCGGGTTTTTAATTCGTGCATAGTGCATAGTACATAATCTGCAATCAAAGACTACTTACAATCATAATTGTACCTCAATTGCAGATTCTGTGCCGTACCCTCACTATATGCACTGCACAATAAATTATGTAACACCAAAAGCCATTGCTAGTGATTTTGCTAGTGATTTGTTTTTGGTTACTTTTTCGACGTCCCATCTTAAATACCGGTCATGTTTTGCTCAGTGATAGAGCGTCTGCCCCTTGAACGTAAGGTCGTGGGTTCGATCCCCGGCCGGGTCATACCAAAGACCTATAAAAATGGGCCCATCTGCCTTCTTGCCAGGCGCTCGGAATTTAAGAAAGGAGAAGGGCAATAATAACTTTATGTTATGCAGGGCCCGCTGGACGAGCAGCTAACTTACAGCTGTATGTGGCTACCCCAGGTAAATAAGACATTATTATTATTATTATTATAAGCCAATGTTCTGTGATATATACGATTAGTCCATGAGTCTGTTCATTCCATTGCAACATTCACGAGATGCAATTTAAGTGAAACATTTCGAGGTTGGGGATGGAGGACGATGCAAACAGGCTCTTTTCTGTCCATGCCAGCAAGGCGGTCATCCCCTCTTTGACGAAACCTCCCCACGTCCAGACCTGGATAGGGTTGAGGTACGCGATTTTCTCGGTGTAACAGGGGTGTACCGTATATAAGATAGCACTGAACCTCTGTATCTTTGTAACATCTGAAACTAATAAATGAGAGGGCCAAATATTGGGGTAACTAAATTTTACACATTGAGAATAATTTATGTTATGTTTTCCTTTAATTTCGTAAGGTATTTCGTGAGTTTCATCATCCAGTATCAATTCCAGGAAACACTATGTAAAGCAGCAAAAAGCACTGAACCACTGCATCTGTGTAACATCTACAACTCAAAGGAGGCGGGCCGGAGATTTGGGTAATTATCAAAGCTTGTACATTTCAAATCAAACCATTCCAATGAGTTGTTCAGATTCTCAACGGTTTCATGATTTCTCTGCACTCCATTGGCCTACCCCCCCCCCCCCCCCTTCGCGAGCTCGACCAATAGATAGCGTGATCATATTTTCGTCAAAGAGCTTTATTATTCATAGAAACTTTCTTAGGGTCCCTTAGGGCCCGGGTCACATAGAGGCCAGGAAGCAACACGATTCAACACGACTATTTGTAATTTCACAGTTAACTGCCACAGAACAAAGAGTCGTGTTGAATCGTGTTGCTTCCGGGGCCCTATGTGACCGGGGCTTTATCTTCGTACAGAACGCGAGAAATCTGGGTCCGAATTCTTTTCCTCGCCCCTGAATGTTCGGGGTCGTGCCATTTGTCGGTCTGGCAGCTTTGGAAAGAAAAGTGATTGGGAGAATATATATGATATATATATCGTTTAGAATCTGAACTAGCTAATAAGAAAATATCATACATATATTGACTACATGGTTGTGTCTGTAAGTATCCCTTAGGTGTACTATAACATTCTTTAGACCACAAGTGTTATATTTTCCTCACGAGGGTATACCAAAATATAAATAATTTCGACAGCTATTACTGCCTTACAAAAAAGCGCGTTGAAATGACGGGCAGTTTGGGCGGTTAAGTGAGCAAAAAAGGGAGGTGGGGTGATTTCGGGCCGTTTATTTGCTAAAGTGTTAGTATAATCATCGAAGGTTACCACGTGTGTAAATATAAAGCTTCCCATTCTCTGTATTAATCAATACCACGTGACATGTTCTCGACCAATCAAGATTCGTCATCTGTCTAAATAGGCTAAATAATGCAATTATATTGGGGAATTTTGTCTTTTAACATGCTCGCTTTAGAAATTTTATGCCAAATTTGGGTAACATTTCGCTGCCGGGATTATTTGATTTTAACAATAATTTTTGTAATTTATGTTTATTTCTATTTATTTATCCATTATTTTCTTCTTCCATCTTTTACATTAGATCAATGTTGAGGATGGGCGCGAGCAAACCTTGGCAGGACGCACTGGAAGAATTGACAGGACAACGAAAAATGGATGCGTCTTCCATCATAAAATATTTCAAGCCCCTCGTAACATGGTTGACGGCGGAAAATAAGAGGAATGGAGAGAAGATAGGATGGGATTAGTGAAAAAATATTTAAAGCCCCGGTCACATAGGTCCCCGGAAGCGACACGATTCAACACGACTCTTTGTTCTGAGGCAGTTAACTGTGAGTTAACAAAGAGTCGTGTTCAATCGTGTTGTTTCCCGGGCCCTATGTGACCGGGGCATAAGCACCAGTCAGATAGAAGCCAGGAAGCAACGCAATTGAACATGGGTCTTTGTTCAGTTCACAGTTAGGTGGCTCAGAACAAAGAGTCGTGTTGAATCGTGTTCAGTCGGGGCTTTTTTGTGATTGGGCATTGATAATGATAATAATGATGATGATAATAATAATAATAATTGTAATAATAATAACAATAATAACAATAATAATAGTAATAATAATAATGACAATGATAATACTAATACTAATAATGATATTGATAACTAATAATAATAATAATAATTATAATAATAATAATAATAGTAATAATAATAATGATGACATTGTACGGTTTGTATTTCCCTAAGCGATTAAAGAGGATGAATTGTTTGCAGATGTTTGCAGAAAGCGTTAATTTCCTTCAGCAAGAAATTCATCCACATTGTGCTGCACTCAACCCAGGTGAGGTGAATGGGTACTTGGTAGAAATATCTAATCCTTTAAACGCCAAGTGCGCTAATGAAGTGGCTGCCGGGCTAAAGCCAGGGTAATAATGCTGCAATTATAGAGCGCTTAGAGAATTCTTCATAAAGAGTTGATAAGCGCTATATAAAAGCCGATCATTATTATTATTATTATCACTATTATTATGATAAAATATGATATTTTGGCCCTATACATGTACTGTGAGCAGTAGGGACAAAGGGAAGTGACAAAGTAAACAACTTCATTCAAGTATCCACAACAGCTTCATGATCACAAATAAAAGTCTCAGGTGCATGTGACTCTTCTTCAACATTCCACAGAATAAGAAGGATTATAATTTCTTTTGTGTCCATCTAGCTATTGTTAATGCTTGAATGGATGTTGTTTACTTTGTCCCAGGCCTTTGTTAAAGGGGAACCAACCCCTCAAATTACCATATTTCCGTCGATTTGACAAGAATCAGATGAACAAATTGTGAAAAGTTGGGGGTAATTTGACAATCCGTTCAAAAGTTGGGAATTTGTAAAATGTTCAATGATATCACGATCTCTGCAGCTGATACGGACCCTTGATGTCGGCAACTTTGACAGAATTAAAATAATACAATATACAATTGATATGGCGCCAAATCCACTTTTTTTAAATGCTGAAGGCGCAACTATGATGTGCAGGAGAATGGTAAATGCAGGGGCGGATCTAGCTTTTTTCCAAGGGGGGTTTGAGCCGACGACGATGCGGAGCATCGTCCACGAGCCGCGTAGCAGCGAGCCGATTTTTCTGCTATTTTGAACCCCTGTAAATGATGTTATCCTGCCATCTACTAATGCAATGGAGACCATAAAAAGCAGTCCATGATAACATATTTTTAAATCAAGTAACAGTTTAATACACAGTTATACCCAGAGTTATCATGTTTTTGGNATGCGTCTTCCATCATAAAATATTTCAAGCCCCTCGTAACATGGTTGACGGCGGAAAATAAGAGGAATGGAGAGAAGATAGGATGGGATTAGTGAAGAACTCTTTAAGCCCACGTCAGATAGAAGTCAGGAAGTAACACAATTGAACACGACTCTTTGTTCGGAGGCAGTTAACTGTGAATTAACAAAGAGTCGTGTTGAATCGTGTTGTTTCCGGGACCATATGTGACCGGGGCATAAGCACCAGTCAGATAGAAGCCAGGAAGCAACACATTTGAACACGACTCTTTGTTCAGTTTACAGTTAGCTGGCTCAGAACAAAGAGTCGTGTCGAATCGTGTTCAGTCGGGGCTTCTTTGTGATTGGGCATTGATAATAATAATAATGATAATAATAATAATAATTATTATAATGATAGTAGTAGTAGTAATATTAATAATAACAATAATAACGATAATAATGATGATAATGTTATGAATAATAATAATAATAATAATAATAACAATAATAATAATATTTATAATAACAACAATCATAATAACAATAACAATAACATTGATAGTAATAATAATGATGATGTACGGTTTTTATATGGCAATTATCACTCGCTCAAGGTATTTCCATAAGCGATTAAAGAGGATGAATTGCAGATGATAAAATATAATATTTTGGCCCTATACGAGTACTGTGAGCAGAAGGTACAAAGGGATGTGACAAAATAAAAAACTTCATTGAAGTATCCACAATAGCTCTATTATCACAAAGGAAAGTCCCAGGTGCGACTCTTTTCAACAGAATAAGAAAGATTGTAATTTCTTTTTGTGTCCATCTAGCTATTGTTAATGTTTTAATGGACGTTGTTTGCTTTATCCCAGGCCTTTGGTAAAGGAGAACCAACCCCTCAAATTACCATATTCCCATTGAATGTTCAAAAATCAGATGAACAAACTGAAAAAAAAAATCAGTTTAGAAGTTATGAATTTTCACATTCTCAATCATATCACGATCCCTGCAGCTGATGGGGACCATCATGACCTTTGCGGTCGGCAACTTTGACAAAATTAAAATTATATAATATAGTATACAATTTATATGGCGCCAAATCCACTATCAAAAAAATACTACAGGCACAACTATGATGTGAAGGAGTAGGGTAAATGATACACGACACATATAGCAGAGAAGAGACAAGTAAAAGAAAAATAACGAGGGGACGTAATTAATTATATGTGATGTTGATAACGTAGGTTTTTAGAATCTGTTTTGATACTTCAGCTGAGCTGAAAACGTCGACTTACTGATTCGATATCGAATAATGATGGGATAGTAATTGTTTTTAGTGCATGAGTTAACGAGGGTTTATGGTTAAAGCCTCGGTCACATAGGACCCCGGAAGCAATACGATTCACCCCGACTCGTTGTTCTGAGGCAGTTAACTGTGAATCAACAAAGAGTCGGGGTGAATCGTGTTGCTTCCGGGGTCCTACGTGACCGGGGCATAAGGGGGTAATCATGGTAAAGTTTGACGTATGTTTTCTCATATTCAATCTATTAACAAAAATAATAATAACAATGATAGTAATTACAATGGTCATATAGGTAGCAATAATAATGATACTAATAATCATCATTATTGAAATAATTTTGTTAGCATATAATGTTGATAATCACTAGGAAAAGTAATGAAAAATATTTTAAATAACTTTTCTTTGTACCGAGTATGTAAAAATGTAATTGATCAATATTTTGGAGACCCAGGAATCTTTCTTATATATTGTCTCTTTATGTATCTCTTCACAGTGGCTTAGAGCAATATAAAAATGACAAAAAGTGGACAAAATGTACATTAAATGGGGTCAAAATTGGATGCAAATCCTAAAAGTGCCGATTTGTTTAATGAATTTTGTTTAATATTCTGACTTGCGTTTAAACCGATTATTTTATGCGATAGGGCACTGGGAGAGAATATCATGTTTACGGAATAGATCATAGTAAGCTATTATTCCTTCTTTAAATGTGGTCATGATGGGAATTTCGATAGAGATGTCACTTGTCCACATTGGGAACTATTCTGTTTTCCCTTGTGTGACCACTTCAGACAAGTTTGACCATGTTGACTGAATCTGATATGGAAACTTTTTAGATTTGGAATCATTTATTGTTTCAGTATAGTAATATCTGTAACTTTCTGATATTGATGTAAGAGAAGACTCCACATTCGGAAATATAGACCTATCCATAAACACTTAAAACAGAAGTCTTCCGTCTCTTTTGTTTGTTTTTGTTTAGCTATGAGTAACGAACTCTTCTGGAAAGTATATAATTCTCTCCTAAGCTCTCAACAGTAGGACTGTCCGTTCACTGTATAAACACAGTGGTTGTGGTCTTGACCTCCTTTTTTTCATAGGTCAAGACCACGACCAATGCAGAAAACAGGATGCGTACTCCATCTGTTGATATCATTACCGAATCGCCGAAATTCTGCTTCACAGGACACCTGACATGAAAGTTGTTTCCCATCGCCGCGCCGCCCTTAAATGTACTTTGAAATCTAAGAACTAAACTAGTTTCAAAAGCCGGTTCGTTCAGTTAAGCCCCGGTCACATAGGACTCCGGAAGCAACACGATTCAACACGACTCTTTTTAAAGGCAGTTAACTGTGAATAAACAAAGAGTCGTGTTGAATCGTGTTGTTTCCAGGGCCATATGTGACCGGGGCATGAGGAGACCCGCGAACTTGAATTCTAGTCCGTTTTGCATAAAGTGCCTCTGTTGTTATGACAATGGACAAACAGCAGAGTTCAAGTACCTCCGGCACGATGATCTCGTGTGTGTAATGACGTGTACATTTCTTAGTTTCGTTATAGCCCACTTACATAACGTATTCAAATTTATTCACTTTTGTCCCAAGATGTATTATGTATACACTTGTCAAAAAACAATGAGGGTATAATAATCAGAATGCTATTTGCATACATTAACTTTGCTCGGTAGGCCAAACATTGTTGCTTGACCAACCTAGCAACAACTGTATTCACATTGCTTCTTTGGAAATAAGATTATTCTATTCCAGGTGAACAAATAGTTTGTCATTGTGCGTTTGAATGAGAAGAGTGCATAAAATTTGAATACATTAAGAAAGTGGCCTATTGTCTATGCACACCGCGGCCACAGCACAGCGGAATGCTTGACATATTTCGGATGAAATGTACAACCTATAATGCTGCTTTACGAGTCTCGGTGGTTCAAATTACCGGCTGAACTGGTTTCTGGTCACGAATATCTACCTTGGAAAGTGGATTTTTAGAATTGTTTAGAAGTCCAGATTCACGATCGCTTTTCCCGTTTGAACCTGCCTTTAAACTAGTTTCTCTTCAACTGGTTTCAACCGTTAAAGTGGTTTATCGCCGTATATCCGAAAGGGGTCTCTGTGATTGCAGAATTTCGAAAAGGATCAGTCGCACATTTCCGTTTGTAGCCAACTATACGATTGGAATACATTTGCCAACAAAGCGAGATCGCAGCGCTCTCTGAAAAGGCCTAGAATGTAAAAATGTATTCATGAAAATCTGGCTCTGAATACGTAATGAGCATATGCACGTGATACTTTAAATGATCATAATTC
>BQKZ01001059.1:53337-64227 GCA_036244855.1 Temnopleurus reevesii
AATTATTATTGGAATAACTATAAATGCGCCTATCATGACCAATCTTTGTGCTTAATTGATTGGTGATAAGTTCTAATATTTAGTACTCTTCAACATAACACAACAATCTTGGAAAGTCAAATTTTAGGCTGCAAAAGAAGTATTCTACCTTTAAGAAAAATGCACGAAATGGTCAATAATTTGATTTCCCTGTGTGAACTCTATTGATGCTTTCAGAGGCCGACTTGAATCACTTGATGAAGATCGCCCTCACCAAGATTGCCTTCTTACCTTTCGGCTACCTCGTCGATCAGTGGAGGTGGGCGGTGTTCAATGGGACGACGCCCCCAACGAAGTACAACGAAGACTGGTGGAAGCTGAGGTAAGAAAATCTTTCAAAACTTTAATCTTCTTGGTACTTCCTTTTGGCATTGGTGGAGCTAGATTGTGCATTGATAAAAGAAAATAAAATAATTATGATGATGATAATAATAATAATAATAACAACAACAATAGTAATAGTAGTAATAATAATAAACTTTTATTTTGCACTGTAAAGTTTCAACGCGTAAGCATGAGAGCGAGAAAAGAGAGCAGCTTTTAGAAAAGGACACCACCAACTAATACTTCAATCCAACTGAAAATATCTGTCTTAACTTGAACTATAGCAAGTTTTGAACCCTCCTTCGCCTGTACATTTCTTACAGGAGTTATTTTTTCAGATAATATTTTCATTTTCATAGCCAATTCAACAATGGTAGAGTAAATTGATTTAATGTATATCCGCATTTATTTATTATTTGCATCAAATCTGATTTAAATTAATTTTCTTTTTACTAAACTTTCTTATGCTAAGTTTGAACGTGGACAATTGACATTGGAAACGTAGGTTCTAACGGATTTTTTGTGCTGCATATTTCGGGGATTCGGTGCAATGTCGACTATCTTTGAAAAATTGAAACTCTTGGGCCCGTATTCCGATAGCGATGTTTAAGTTAACCCTGGTCTAAATCTGTGGTTTAAGTATGGAGAGCCAAAAGAGGCTTGAATATATAATAATTGATGTTTAATTTACCAGCAAATTTGACACTCATATTATTTAAAACTGTCTCGGAATTAGAACTTCAATTGTTTACTATATTATTAGAGTATGGGAAAATAGAGCAGTTAACAGTTAATTATTCATTGTAAATACAATTTTTGCACTTTTGGCTACCCATACTTAAACCACAGATTTAGACCAGGGTTAACTTAAACCTCGCTATCGGAATACGGGCCTTGGTCATTAACACGATTCATTATGTGTACGGTATATTATCATTATTACAGAAAGAAATTTATTAGATATTTTTGATCTTGTACCATATCTCTGATTTTTTTTGTACCTTGTCTGAAAAAAATCACAATATATGACGAATCTTATCAATTTGTATATTGCCGAAATTATNATAGCCCAATGTTGAGTAAACCTTTGCTGAATCATTTTATAGCCATTATCTGAGACGCGTGTGACCAAAAAAACTTGATATTTTGGGATATAATCTTATTTTGTGTGTAGTAAGCATTGCATTCTCAGCACATTTTAAAGGCATTCTTAAAGCCACGCACGGATTAAGGTTCCTGGCGTCGATCATTAACGTGCCGTTTATTTTTTTTTCCTTGACTAGTACTCCATATCACGTCGGAAAAAGCTATTTTGAGCTGATTATATATTCTTTAAGTAATATACAAAGACTATTTTTTTTTCAGAAACCCTTTGTTGATAGCTGAACATCACAATGACTTGTGTCTCAATAACGTTTAGGAGTCAGTGGTAAGGCTTTCTATCGTTTTATATACGCATAGAATCACGCATAAAAGCTTGAAGAGAATGGGTTCGTTCATTTGTTTGCGAGATTCCGATACAGTTTCGGACATTTGAAAGGAAAATCTTGTAGATTCATTCAAATGCTCTCTAGAAAGCTCAAAGTTTGTATGTATGCCTTACCATCAGACACTTCTGTTTCTACCTCCAGATACCGAATGCGTGACGTGCATTCGGAGTTAAGAAAAATGCACGAAAGGGTCAATAATTTGGATTTTTAATTTGATTTCCCTGTGTGAACTCTATTGATGCTTTCAGAGGCCGACTTGAATCACTTGATGAAGATCGCCCTCACCAAGATAGCCTTCTTACCGTTCGGTTACCTCGTCGATCAGTGGAGGTGGGCGGTGTTCAATGGGACGACGCCCCCAACGAAGTACAACGAAGACTGGTGGAAGCTGAGGTAAGAAAATCTTTCAAAACTGTAATCTTCTTGGCACTTCATTTGGGCATTGGTGGAGCTAGATTGTGCCTTTATAAAAGTGTATATTACCATTATTACAGAAAGAAATGTATTATATATTTTTGATCTTGTATCATATCTCTGATTTTTTTTTACCTTGTCTGAAAAAAATCACAATATATGACGAATCTTATCAATTTGTATATTGCCGAAATTATCATGATTATTACGCGAAAATGAAGCACACAAATATTTTGTATTCATGTATGAGGCTGGATGTCGACAGCCCTGAGTCCAATATTGAACTTTTGAGTGCAGAGCAAATGTATCCAACAATATTTTGCCATTCTACATCATAGCGAGTAAGTCACATTATTACAATATTTATGATTTTGACACATTAAATCATTCATGACGGGCTGTACCAGGATAGAAATGCAATGAATTGAAATTTATTTTGCATCGGTTTGTTGTAATTACAGGTTGAAATATCAAGGAATTGTCCCACCGAATAAGCGAACCGAAGAAGATTTTGATCCAGCTGCAAAGTATCACGTCTCAGCAGGAGTTCCTTACATCAGGTAGGATATGTTCAGATGAAAAGGGTCCCTTGCATGAGGTCGACGTCACATATCACCATGCATTCGTGTGAACAAAAATGATATCCAAGTTCACTCTATGATGTGTAATTTTTCACTTGTTGTATATGTGTATCGTTCATTTATTGAGTTGACTTACCAGCTTGTTTGTTTTATTTGTTACCCTCCCTGAATCATTAATCTCTGAATTAATGATGATTAAATATCCTTGTTCAGCTACGTTCAACGATTAGATAATTTAAAGATTTTTGCAATTAAACCAAGCAAACAGTTTTGTAGCGATGAAATGTTGAAAAAAAATTAATTTTAGGTCATTTAATGCGGTTTCATAATCATGTTTTTTTTTCATAGTCCATACATATAGTAAATATTTCTAAACAGAACATTCTGCTCATTGTTTCTGAATCACATGTCTATTAATGTTATTGCAGATCGTCTACCTGAGATCATAATTTCAAATGTTCTCTCATTTAGAACTCTCATCTCACTATAAGGTATCAACTGCGCAATCTAAGTTTCATAAGAAGGAGTCTCTCAAGATCTGCAGCAGAAATTTTGATTCATGCATTAATCTCCTCCCATTTGGACTTTGCAAATGCATTGTTTTATAATCTTCCTCAAAAAGACATCATGAAACTCCAACGACTCCAAAATTCTGCAGCCCGACTCCTGACCCTCTCCAAAAAAATATGACCACATATCACCAATTTTACGATCACTTCATTGGCTTCCAGTTGACAAACGAATCATATTCAAGATCATTCTCCTTGTCCATCATGCTATGTACGGTCCTCCCCCTGTATACTTGTAAAATTAAATTCCAAAGTACAAATCTACAAGACATCTCTACAAGACATCTCCGCTCATCATCAGATACACTGCTGTTAAATATTCCGAGAACTAAACATTGTATCGGTGATCGGGCTTTTTCAGTGATTGGCCCAAAATTGTGGAACGAGCTCCCTCTTCAATTACGCCAGCTATCTTCAACAGAAGCATTCAAATCCCAACTTAAAACCTTTTTGTTTGTTTCATCATAATATCTCAATACCTGTTTTGTGTCCAGTATATTCACTTCCATTTGCATTGTCTTCATTAACTTTTCTACTACAATTAAAGCGCCATGAGCACCGAAAGGTGGACCTGTGCGCTATACAAGTAGCCACTATTATTATTATTATTATTATTATTATTATTATTATCAGCGCTCGCCTCACAACAGGGAGGTACGTGCATGTTCGAATACCTGCAACATTTCTTTCATCAGCCTGTGTCATACCAGAAGACAGCACGGACTTGCTGCCAGTTGCTGCCATTCAGTTCGGCGTTCAACAAGAAAAGGATGGAGTAGCGTCGAACGTCCACCTGACTCACGATTTAAACGAAAGAAGAATAACACTTAAGAATTATTTTTATTTTTGCTCTCACTTTTAGATATTTCGTCAGCTTCTTACTTCAGTTCCAGTTTCACGAAGCGTTATGTAACGCATCAGGTCACGTGGGGCCACTCCATCGATGTGACATCTACAGATCGAAAGAAGCAGGGACGCTGCTTGCGTGAGTACATGCAGGCAAAACGATATAAACAATTTCCGCAAAATAAAGTGGGTCATGGGACAATAGATCCGTGCACCGTGATTTTTAACTGTGCAGACACCACAATGACACGCCAGATTTGAGTAGCATTACAAAGGAGCTTTGAATTGGCGTTCGTCATGATTTTACGGAAATAGATTATATCGTGGTAGGCACAACTGCCCATTAGTGTGACGATATTCCTTAACAAAAACTCACCATCCATTCTTAGGCAGGATCAAAAACGTGGTCCCATCCCCTAGCTGCCATGGAAATGCGTTTATAACAAATTCGCCAGTGTCAAACTAAACTGGTTTAATGACCTAACCGAAGTAATTTTAAGTGCACATTCCAGCAGGATCTTGAGTCTAGAGTCTAAAGTATACAATCAATGCTGATTTACGTCCGGATCCAACTTTTTCAGAACTTCTTTTTGATGAACTATTATCTTTCAGACCATGAAACATGGCAATTTATTTAAGGTAAGTCTTGTATACAGGAGATCGGACATACACAAGGAATAGATCACTCCGTTCTTCCTCTTCTTACCATGCTTACCTTCTCAACATACCCAAAGTTTCTAAAAAAACCTGGGGGACCGATCATACTCATTCACAGCCCGACCCTTTTATAGCTGAAGATATAAAAAGCTGTTCCAAACTATTGTCATACCAAGGACTTGTGAAAACCTATCTGTTTACTTCTTCAGTTACTATTACCCTTCTCTCAATGCGCCTTGAGCGCTCCACAGAGTGGATTTGGCGCTATATAAATAATTTTGTTATTGTCTAATTTGTATCGTCATAATTCTGATTTTGCAGGAACATGCTGAGTAAAGGTTCGAGCGAGACATGGGACCTAGCGTTGGAGGCAATAACTGGAACCAAAACCATGAGCGCCACTTCCTTGGTGTCTTACTTCCAGCCTTTGGTGGATTATCTAAAGGTGGAGAACGAGAAGAACGGCGAAACTCTCGGCTGGGGAGACACACCTCCTGGTAATGCCCCAGTCACATAGAAGCCCAGGAGCAACACCATTCATCATGGCTATCTGTTTGGAGGCAGTTAACTGTGAACTGAACAAAGAGTCGTGGTCAATCGTGTTGCTTCCGGGCTTCTGTGTGATTGGGGCTTCAGATACGGTCAAAATCACGGGATTGCCCACCGTTCAAGAATATGCATGAGGCAAAAAAATGAAGATGTGAATGGCGCAACCAATGGCAACAGCTGAACAAAAGCGAATATGACAACAACCTGAGGCCAATTGCACAAAATGGTCTTAGCTATCCTCGTCTTGTAAAGACGTCTTAACTTCTTTTCCCTTCTCTTAACATAGACGTATCCACATTCATGACGTTTGTGTATTATATGTGTTAAGAGGGTGGCACGAGAAATTAAGACGTCTTAGCAAGAAGAGGATAGCTGATCATCTCGCGTAATTAGCCCAAGAATTGCAGCCATTTACTTGTGATGAAAGTCTTGAATTCATATGAAAATACACCGCATGCATATCTGGAAGGTTGGCATCTCTACAATCACTGTGAAGAGAATGGACAACTCAATTAGAAAAGTGAATAACTTCATTCAAGAATTAACAATAGCTTCGTGAACACAGAAGGAAATTCGTTTTTCTGTTTATCCACTGAGTGGGTGCGACACTTGTTCGACATTTTACAACATGGTGAGAGGGATATGAATTTAGTTGGTCTGCTCTACCTACCGTGAATGCTTGAATGAAAGTTGTGAACCTTGTCCTAGTCCTTTATCCCTTCTACCTAAAGTGAATTGTCATGACAGACAGACAGTGGGCGGTGTAAGCAGTTATCCTAATGCCATACCAACAGATTGCATCAAGTTGAAAAAAAGGAACCAACATTCTAATATTCTGCACAAAAACTAGCACCACTCATTTGTAAGTGGCAATATCCAAACGGCATTTCCTTTAATGGTAACTCCTGCATTGGAATTTTGGAATACTATAAATACTAGTAACATACTGTAACCATGTCAAAACATTAAGTTGACCTGGAGAACCTATTTTCAGAACTTTAGACAGAAAGGAAAATAAATATCAAAGTCTCCTGTAAAAAAAATTCTCACTTTTCTCCTTGAAACAGAGCCTGAAGGTGGAAGCGCTTTGAGGAACACATCGGGAATGACACTCGTTCTCATGACAACGTTTCTGTGGATGCTTCTCTGCTCTAATTGAGAAAAAATATGGTGATACTCATCAAGAACACGGGTGCAAATATCGTTCGTTAACAGAATCGTTCGTTAACAGAATGGGATAGGGCATTAGATGAAAATTATAATTATTCTGTTTGAGTCTTCTATAATATAATTTCCATTCAGTATATTACTTCTCGATGCAAATATTATTCAAACAAAAGGTAACATTATATTGATAAGGTATCATTACATACACGATTTCTATACTAAGTTTGATAATATGAGATACGATAATATTTGTTTGTATTGTTTTGTACTTGATAAATATGTGTTATATGTGTTATTATGAATGGAGAATAAAATAATTATTGAAAAAAAAAACCTGTAACTTGCCATGATAATTAACATGGGACTTGTATATAATGAGGGAAATGTTTAATAATCATTTTATGAAGTCTTCCATTTGAACCATTTTACGTACATTTTGAAAAGATTGTTTTATACACTTCGCAATATTTTGCCAAAGTTGAGCAAAACGGATATTCTTTTGTTTGATCACGTAAATAAAGGATTCCCTATGAATCTGGTCTGGAATGTGTAAAAGTCCTTGGGCCGGTAACATAAAAGAGATATGATTAATTGAAAATTAATTGCATCTCTATGGTACACACTTTGCCATAGACTTACAATTAATATATATTATAAGTTTTATCGCATGTTTTATCTTAGAGGCCCCTGGACTGTGGGTTCAATCCGAAACTCTATGCATGGATTGCGGATCTTAATTTGTTTAAGGTGGTTGATATACATTTGGAGTATCCCCCAAAATATCATTTGTAAAGTAGCCATATTATTATACAAGAAATTCTGAAGTTGTGGCTCTCTTTGTGGAGCAGTGTCAGATCAAAGTTGTTGTAAGTGCTGTGTTTCCCGAAGTTAAATCACATCACTCGGTGATATAAGAGTCTTAACTTTCGATTGGCTCGGTAGGTTTCATTCCGCTAGTTAAGAGTAGCTCCCGAAGGACATGAATAAATCACATCCCCCAAATCACAAAATGTCTCCGTGCGTTTGTTTTTGTTTTTCTGCAGTTTCTATATTGCAAGAATATGAAATAAAATATTAGACTGGCAGCTCTCGTTTAGCCATTCAAATTTGTTCTGATAGGGTTATATGACTCTGAAAAAGTAATTATTTTATTATCCTTGAATGTCATTTATGAACAAATATTTATTTTTGAAAGTCTGAAGAGCGATAAGCATTTAGCTCTGCGTGAGACATTTACTTTGTATTTTCAGTTTGGAAGGTAATTCATTGGTGAGCTGGTACAATGGTGCACGAGAAATTAAGAATTGTTCACTGAATATTTTAACAATTTCGCATGTAACATTACTTTTTTTGTATGACTCATAATGACAACAATAAAGTTTATAGAATTCTGATTACATGAATTTTATTTTTATTCAAATGTAGAGACATTCAGAGCACATATAAGTTTTAATCAAATCACTTAAAGATTCGAACAGAGACTGAAGAAAATTGATAAACTTGTGGAGTGTATTGGTGTAAGTTTCAGCGAAACCTTGACATTAACCACGGATTTCGTATAAGTTAACCACCACTACTAAACATACAATGGACCTGTACTTGAATTTTACACATCGACCTATCGTGACTGTATTATAGGCAGGTTTAATACTATGTAATCGTGCTTTTCTAATCATTATTTCAATGATACAAAGAAATTTATTATATACTCACAGAATATGAAGTCTGCCTGTATCGGGCGAATTTAAAAGTAAAAAGTTGCTAAAGGTATTATTTTTTCACATAAACATAACCGAAATGGCAACATAAGAAATCAAAATAATCGAAAAAGCCATTCAATTTGCAACGTTTTACTTTTGAATATGATTTCACGAGTTGACGGGTCGAAAGGATTAAGGGGTGAAATGTCAATGATAAAAGATATTAATTATAGCGAGTTATCATGTAAAAATGTTTGCAAGGGTTGAGGAATCTGCGTATTTTCCCCTTTTTTCTATGAAAGATAGAAACTAAATTACTATCAATGCAATTGATAAATGTTCTCAATAACATGATATACAGATTGACTTATATTTTCCACTCTGCAGTAATTTTTGCTTAGCTTTATCAAAGTAAATTCACTATTACCAATCAATAAACTTTTAACATTTGGATCTTCAATATATGAATATTAAACTGAAAACCATTCTTATAATATATTATTCTATGTGTACTCTTTTCTCTGTCAAGTATATAGGTAATACAATTTATATATCACACGATCCTGTACACATTGCATGAATTAAGAATATCTTATGCATTTGTCGATCGACATGAAAATAGTCATTCAAATGTTGTAACATTACAACAACTGCTTGTTACTCGTTGGAAGTTCGAGGATTCTTACTTAATGTTCATTATATTTCATTGCTTAATGATTCATTTAAACTTATAACGGATAAAAATGAAGTCAAATGGATGTAACTACAACGGAATCACATACAAACTACATTTGTTACGGGTATAAAGAAATTGTAAGAACAAATTATACTTGTAGTTTCAAAGGACATAGGAAAGAGCCATTATAACATCGGCCACCTGAATTCGGTAAAATACAATTACGGTTTGAGATTACACAGGTGCCCTGGAGAAAAGATATTGACATTGACAAAATGCATGCATGCTTAAAGACAAATCCGGTGAGTTATGCTGATAATTACTGGGCACCATACAATGACACCATGTTCCACTGAGGTGAACGAGCCCTAGGGTTCTAATTCACCTCGAAATCATAATTGTACCTATTTAAATGCGCCCAGTTCTCAATCATATCTATATCAGTAACCCTTTGCAAATTTATAAATGAGGTAACAATTGAGAAACGGAAGACGTCCATCTGCATATTGCGGCATTGACATATGTTGCACGAGTTCTAGAATATCCTTGCTAGTACTAGGAATAGACACAGGAAGACGGCTGCAAAGGAAGGTTGCATTGTTATTCCCAAACTGTATGGATCTGTGGGTGGAAAATAAAAAGAGATAAAGGCAAACATATATAAAATAGTACAATTGCCTTGAATAGGTATTACAAATTCACGCTTTTATTTTTGACATAATTTTACAACGAATCAATGAATAGGTAAACAAGCCGATGGACTTACCAAAAAGAGGGGTTGTTGCGGAAGCTTTAGCCCCTTGTAAAATTATTCAAGTTCGTCAGCCTTAATCTGACAATTGGATCAATAGTACTAATAGTAAGATCTTACTAATTGTACATTATATCCATTTTCGTGATTGTTTGGAAAAAAATACCTGCGTTCCTAAACTTAAGTTTAAATTGAGTGATGTGTCTTGGTGAAACATCTCTCATACGGTAGAGCTTATTATTAGGAGAAATGATCTTTGCACGCCGATACATTCAGCTTCTTCCTATCAATTCCCTATGGAACTTATCTAAAATAACTTGTCATTTGCACAGGCCTTTCAACCTGAGGGTCGGAGGTTCAAATCCAATCCATGGCGTTAATTTCCTTCAACCAAAAGTACATTTGCGAATACGAAAAATACGAATTGCGCTACATTCAACCCAATTGAGGTGAATGGGTGCCGATAGGAAAAAAAACTTCTTGAATGCCTTAAGCACCAAATGGTTTGGTTTGGTTTGGTTTGGTAGCCTTGCTGTAACCGGGTGACAATGCACAGAACACGTAAAGCACTTCGTATTAAGCGCTAAATGAACTGTGTGCATTATCATCATAATAGGGTGAAGTAGTATAAAAGTGCAGACGATTAATCATGCACTCTGCATAAAGGCCCCAGCGCACCAAACACGGCACGGCATAACGGCACGGTATTTACGCGCGATCTTGGTTGTTATTGGCCAGCGCGCTCCTCCGCGCAAAGGATGTTTAACAATTGGCCAATCACAGGGAAGACATCGCGTAAATACCGTGCCGTGATGCCGTGCCGTGTTTGGTGTGCTGGGGCCTTAATGCGGAAAACTGAACTCAAGAATCTGCCCCTGCCACCGTGCCTGCAAACTACAAACTCACCTGCAGGGGTGTACATTTCTGGCCAGCCAAGGACATCGCCGTTCTTCTCATTCTCTGCTTCCAGATAGTCGATCAGCGGCTGAAAGTACTTGACTAAAGCTGTAGCGTCCATGGTTCGAGTCCCGGTTATGGCTTCCATCGCTTCAGGCCAGGGCTCACTAGATCCCTTCTTTAGCATGTTTCTGCAATGAAATGGAGTCTTTTCCATGAATTTGTCTTAG